>NW_025552845.1:0-120232 GCF_020424385.1 Procambarus clarkii | reverse complement strand
CTGAAAATGTTGCTAAGTTCGATGATTTTATGTACAAAGAACAATCCAAGAAAACTTGCTTAAAAACACAATATTATGTGAAATTCTGAGGATTCTAGGCCAAATCACATATAGAGAGACAACATGAAGTACTATGAAAATATTAGTAAATTCGAACATTTTAACCTAAAATCACTCTACATGAAAAACATGAAAAAAGTCACTATAATACAAAATTCGAGGATTTTTACATCAAATCATAGAGCGAGGTTGCGTATTATTTTGATCGTTAAGAATTCATATGAAAACGTTGTTTCCAATTCATATGATAAAAATCAATGTGTTTTGTTTAGAAATAACTAAAATGTTCCTGAATTCTCATTTATATTGCTCCAAAATATGGCTCTGGTGTCGAATTTGGGATGTTCGGGATTTTATGAAAACTGCAGGGGGTTTTGGGCAAAATGTGACCCATCGCTGCTTTCAGTAATTGGCATATTTTCGGTATAAAAAGCCGGAATTTCAAACTGCGAATACGTGCAGAGATCCAGATTTTGGCTCCAAAATGTGGCTCTGGCGTCGAATTTGGGATGTTTGGGATATTTTGAAAACTGATGGGAGGGGGGGTTGGGCACAATGTGACCCACCACCGCTTTCAGTAATTGGCATATTTTCGGTATAAAAAAACGGAATTGCAAACTGCGAATACGTGCAGAGAGCCAGATTATAGCTCCAAAATGTGACTCTGGCGCCGAATTTGGGATGTTTGGGATATTTTGAAAAATGATGGGAGGTTTGGGCAAAATGTGACTCATCCTCGCTTTCAGTAATTGGCATATTTTCGGTAAAAAGGTCGAAATTTCAAACTGCGTATATGTGCAGAGAGCTAGATTTTGGCTCCAAAATGTGGCTCTTGCATCGAATTTGAGATGTTTTGAATATTGCGAAAACTGCTGGGGTGTTTGGGCAAAATGTGACCCATCGTCGTTTTCAGTAATTGGCATATTTTCGGTATAAAAATTCGGAATTTGAAACTGTGAATACGTGCAGAGAGACTGATTTTGGCTCCAAAATGTGGCTCTGGCGTCGAATTTGGAATGTTTAGAATATTTTGAAAACTGCAGGGGGTTTGGAAAACTGTGTGTGTGTGTGTGTGTGTGTGTGTGTGTGTGTGTGTGTGTGTGTGTGTGTGTGTGTGTGTGTGTGTGTGTGTGTGTGTGTGTGTGTGTGTGTGTGTGTGTGTGTGTGTGTGTGTGTGTGTGTGTGTGTGTGTGTGTGTGTGTGTGTGTGTGTGTGTGTGTGTGTGTGTGTGTGTGTGTGTGTGTGTGTGTGTGTTTGTGATAGAGAGAAATAGATGTAGTAGATATAAATAAGGAAAAATACATATATATGATAGGCAGGGTCCGAGAGCTAATAACTCGATTCTGCAGATACATATACTAAATACAAGGAGAAAATAAATACACACTCACACACACACAAACTTGCTAAAAAATGCAATATTATGCGAAATTCTGAGATATGAAGGCCAAATCACATATCGTGAGAAAACATGAAGTAGTATCGAAATATTGGTAAAAACGAATATATTTACGTAAAATCACACTACATGAAAAACGTGAAAAAGTCACTATATTACCAAATATGAGGATTTTAACTTCAAATTATAAGGCGAGGTTTCGTATTACTTAGATCCCAGAAAAGACATATTAAAATGTTGTTTTCAATACAAATGATATAAATCAATGTGTTTTCATTAGAATTAACTAAAATGTTCCTGATTTTATGTTTATATTACCAATGGAAGATGTACACGTATAACCGCTCCAATCCGGCTGAAACGTCGATATATGCAATAAAAACAGAACTTCTCCCCTTTCAATATCTTAATCAGTATTTGAACGAGAAACAAATAATTGATTGAAAATGAGGTATTTAAGGTTAATTTCTAACCAATTATGTGTTTGCATCATTTTTATCGTATATATAAAAAATTAATAACAATAAACTGAAAATTCACAAAAACGTAGAAAAACGGCAAAATATTGCCTAATTCGATGATATTTTGTTTAAATCACATAAAGGAAAAGGGGGATGATAAACGTCAAAATATTGCTAAATTCGATGATTTTTAGTACAAAACAAAATGCAAGAAAACTTGCTTTAAAATGCAATATTATGCGAAATTCTGAGATTTGAAGGCCAAATCACATATCGTGAGAAAACATGAAGTAGTATCGAAATATTGGTATAAACGAATATATTTACGTTAAATCACACTACATGAAAAACGTGAAAAAAGTCCCTATATTACTAAATTTGAGGATTTTCACTTCAAATTATAAAGCGAGGTTTCGTATTATTTAGATCCTACAAAAGACATATTAAAATGTTGTTTCCAATACAAATGATAAAAATCGATGTGTTTTCATTAGAATTAACTAAAATGTTCCTGATTTTTCGTTTATATTACCAATGGAAGATGTACACGTAAAACCGCTCGAATCCGGCTGAAACGTCGATATATGCAATAAAAACAGAACTTCTCCCCTTTCAATATCTTACACAGTATTTTAACGAGAAACAAATAGTTGGTTAAAAATGAAGTATTTATGGTTAATTTCTAACCAATTATGTGTTTGCATCATTTTTATCGTATATATAATGAACTAATAACAATAAACTGAAAATTTACATAAACGTGGAAAAACGGCAAAATATTGCCTAATTCGATGATATTTTGTTTAAATCATATAAATGAAAATGGGGATGATAAACGTCAAAATATTGCTAAATTCGATGATTTTTAGTACAAAACAAAATGTAAGAAAACTTGCTTTAAAATGCAATATTATGCGAAATTCTGAGATTTGAAGGCCAAATCACATATCGTGAGAAAACATGAAGTAGTATCGAAATGTTGGTAAAAACGAATATATTTACGTAAAATCACACTACATGAAAAACGTGAAAAAAGTCACTATATTACCAAATATGAGGATTTTAACTTCAAATTATAAGGCGAGGTTTCTTATTACTTAGATCCCAGAAAAGACAATAAAATGTTGTTTCCAATACAAATGACAAAAATCGATGTGTTTTCATTAGAATTAACTAAAATGTTCCTGATTTTCCGTTTATATTACCAATGGAAGATGTACACGTAAAACCGCTCTAATCTGGCTGAAACGTCGATATATGCAATAAAAACAGAACTTCTCCCCTTTCAATATCTTACACAGTATTTGAACGAGAAACAAATAGTTGATTGAAAATGAGGTATTTAAGGTTAATTTCTAACCAATTATGTGTTTGCTTCATTTTTATCGTATATATAAAAAACTAATAACAATAAACTGAAAATTCACAAAAACGTGGAAAAACGGCAAAATATTGCCTAATTCGATGATATTTTGTTTAAATCACATAAAGGAAAAGGGGGATGATAAACGTCAAAATATTGCTAAATTCGATGATTTTTAGTACAAAACAAAATGCAAGAAAACTTGCTTTAAAATGCAATATTATGCGAAATTCTGAGATTTGAAGGCCAAATCACATATCGTGAGAAAACATGAAGTAGTATCGAAATATTGGTATAAACGAATATATTTACGTAAAATCACACTACATGAAAAACGTGAAAAAAGTCACTATATTACCAAATTTGAGGATTTTAACTTCAAATTATAAAGCGAGGTTTCGTATTATTTAGATCCTAGAAAAGACATATTAAAATGTTGTTTCCAATACAAATGATAAAAATCGATGTGTTTTCATTAGAATTAACTAAAATGTTCCTGATTTTCCGTTTATATTACCAATGGAAGATGTACACGTAAAACCGCTCTAATCCGGCTGAAACGTCGATATATGCAATAAAAACAGAACTTCTCCCCTTTCAATATCTTACACAGTATTTTAACGAGAAACAAATAGTTGATTGAAAATGAAGTATTTAAGGTTAATTTCTAACCAATTATGTGTTTGCATCATTTTTATCGTATATATAATGAATTAATAACAATAAACTGAAAATTCACAAAAACGTAGAAAAACGGCAAAATATTGCCTAATTCGATGAAATTTTGATTAAATCACAAAAAGGAAAAGGGGGATGATAAACGTAAATATATTGCTAAATTCGATGATTTTTAGTACAAAACAAAATGCAAGAAAACTTGCATAAAAATGCAATATTATGCGAAATTCTGAGATTTGAAGGCCAAATCACATATCGTGAGAAATTATAAAGTAGTATCGAAATTTTGGTAAAACGAATATATTTACGTAAAATCACACTACGTGAAAAAAGTCACTATATTACCAATTATGATGATTTTTAACTTCAAATCATAAAGCGAGGTTTCGTATTATATAGATCCTAGAAAAGACATATTAAAATGTTGTTTCCAATACAAATGATAAAAATCGATGTGTTTTCATTAGAATTAACTAAAATGTTCCTGATTTTCCGTTTATATTACCAATGGAAGATGTACACGTAAAACCGCTCTAATCCGGCTGAAACGTCGATATATGCAATAAAAACAGAACTTCTCCCCTTTCAATATCTTACACAGTATTTTAACGAGAAACAAATAGTTGATTGAAAATGAAGTATTTAAGGTTAATTTCTAACCAATTATGTGTTTGCATCATTTTTATCGTATATATAATGAATTAATAACAATAAACTGAAAATTCACAAAAACGTGGAAAAACGGCAAAATATTGCCTAATTCGATGATATTTTGTTTAAATCACATAAAGGAAAAGGGGATGATAAACGTCAAAATACTGCTAAATTCGATGATTTTTAGTACAAAACAAAATGCAAGAAAACTTGCTTTAAAATGCAATATTATGCGAAATTCTGAGATTTGAAGGCCAAATCACATATCGTGAGAAAACATGAAGTAGTATCGAAATATTGGTAAAAACGAATATATTTACGTAAAATCACACTACATGAAAAACGTGAAAAAAGTCACTATATTACCAAATTTGAGGATTTTAACTTCAAATTATAAAGCGAGGTTTCGTATTATTTAGATCCTAGAAAAGACATAATAAAATGTTGTTTCCAATACAAATGATAAAAATCGATGTGTTTTCATTAGAATTAACTAAAATGTTCCTGATTTTCCGTTTATATTACCAATGGAAGATGTACACGTAAAACCGCTCTAATCCGGCTGAAACGTCGATATATGCAATAAAAACAGAACTTCTCCCCTTTCAATATCTTACACAGTATTTTAACGAGAAACAAATAGTTGATTGAAAATGAAGTATTTATGGTTAATTTCTAACCAATTATGTGTTTGCATCATTTTTATCGTATATATAATGAATTAATAACAATAAACTGAAAATTCACAAAAACGTGGAAAAACGGCAAAATATTGCCTAATTCGATGATATTTTGTTTAAATCACATAAAGGAAAATGGGGATGATAAACGTCAAAATATTGCTAAATTCGATGATTTTTAGTACAAAACAAAATGCAAGAAAACTTGCTTTAAAATGCAATATTATGCGAAATTCTGAGATTTGAAGGCCAAATCACATATCGTGAGAAAACATGAAGTAGTATCGAAATATTGGTATAAACGAATATATTTACGTAAAATCACACTACATGAAAAACGTGAAAAAAGTCACTATATTACCAAATTTGAGGATTTTAACTTCAAATTATAAAGCGAGGTTTCGTATTATTTAGATCCTAGAAAAGACATATTAAAATGTTGTTTCCAATACAAATGATAAAAATCGATGTGTTTTCATTAGAATTAACTAAAATGTTCCTGATTTTCCGTTTATATTACCAATGGAAGATGTACACGTAAAACCGCTCTAATCCGGCTGAAACGTCGATATATGCAATAAAAACAGAACTTCTCCCCTTTCAATATCTTACACAGTATTTTAACGAGAAACAAATAGTTGATTGAAAATGAAGTATTTAAGGTTAATTTCTAACCAATTATGTGTTTGCATCATTTTTATCGTATATATAATGAATTAATAACAATAAACTGAAAATTCACAAAAACGTGGAAAAACGGCAAAATATTGCCTAATTCGATGATATTTTGTTTAAATCACATAAAGGAAAAGGGGGATGATAAACGTCAAAATATTGCTAAATTCGATGATTTTTAGTACAAAACAAAATGCAAGAAAACTTGCTTTAAAATGCAATATTATGCGAAATTCTGAGATTTGAAGGCCAAATCACATATCGTGAGAAAACATGAAGTAGTATCGAAATATTGGTATAAACGAATATATTTACGTAAAATCACACTACATGAAAAACGTGAAAAAAGTCACTATATTACCAAATTTGAGGATTTTAACTTCAAATTATAAAGCGAGGTTTCGTATTATTTAGATCCTAGAAAAGACATATTAAAATGTTGTTTCCAATACAAATGATAAAAATCGATGTGTTTTCATTAGAATTAACTAAAATGTTCCTGATTTTCCGTTTATATTACCAATGGAAGATGTACACGTAAAACCGCTCTAATCCGGCTGAAACGTCGATATATGCAATAAAAACAGAACTTCTCCCCTTTCAATATCTTACACAGTATTTTAACGAGAAACAAATAGTTGATTGAAAATGAAGTATTTAAGGTTAATTTCTAACCAATTATGTGTTTGCATCATTTTTATCGTATATATAATGAATTAATAACAATAAACTGAAAATTCACAAAAACGTGGAAAAACGGCAAAATATTGCCTAATTCGATGATATTTTGTTTAAATCACATAAAGGAAAAGGGGGATGATAAACGTCAAAATATTGCTAAATTCGATGATTTTTAGTACAAAACAAAATGCAAGAAAACTTGCTTTAAAATGCAATATTATGCGAAATTCTGAGATTTGAAGGCCAAATCACATATCGTGAGAAAACATGAAGTAGTATCGAAATATTGGTATAAACGAATATATTTACGTAAAATCACACTACATGAAAAACGTGAAAAAAGTCACTATATTACCAAATTTGAGGATTTTAACTTCAAATTATAAAGCGAGGTTTCGTATTATTTAGATCCTAGAAAAGACATATTAAAATGTTGTTTCCAATACAAATGATAAAAATCGATGTGTTTTCATTAGAATTAACTAAAATGTTCCTGATTTTCCGTTTATATTACCAATGGAAGATGTACACGTAAAACCGCTCTAATCCGGCTGAAACGTCGATATATGCAATAAAAACAGAACTTCTCCCCTTTCAATATCTTACACAGTATTTTAACGAGAAACAAATAGTTGATTGAAAATGAAGTATTTAAGGTTAATTTCTAACCAATTATGTGTTTGCATCATTTTTATCGTATATATAATGAATTAATAACAATAAACTGAAAATTCACAAAAACGTGGAAAAACGGCAAAATATTGCCTAATTCGATGATATTTTGTTTAAATCACATAAAGGAAAAGGGGGATGATAAACGTCAAAATATTGCTAAATTCGATGATTTTTAGTACAAAACAAAATGCAAGAAAACTTGCTTTAAAATGCAATATTATTCGAAATTCTGAGATTTGAAGGCCAATTCACATATCGTGAGAAAACATGAAGTAGTATCGAAATATTGGTAAAAACGAATATATTTACATAAAATCACACTACATGAAAAACGTGAAAAAAGTCACTATATTACAAAATTTGAGGATTTTAACTGCAAATTATAAAGCGAGGTTTCGTATTATTTAGATCCTAGAAAAGACATATTAAAATGTTGTTTCCAATACAAATGATAAAAATTGATGTGTTTTCATTAGAATTAACTAAAATGTTCCTGATTTTCCGTTTATATTACCAATGGAAGATGTACACGTAAAACCGCTCTAATCCGGCTGAAACGTCGATATATGCAATAAAAACAGAACTTCTCCCCTTTTCAATATCTTACACAGTATTTTAACGAGAAACAAATAGTTGATTGAAAATGAAGTATTTAAGGTTAATTTCTAACCAATTATGTGTTTGCATCATTTTTATCGTATATATAATGAATTAATAACAATAAACTGAAAATTCACAAAAACGTGGAAAAACGGCAAAATATTGCCTAATTCGATGATATTTTGTTTAAATCACATAAAGGAAAAGGGGGATGATAAACGTCAAAATATTGCTAAATTCGATGATTTTTAGTACAAAACAAAATGCAAGAAAACTTGCTTTAAAATGCAATATTATGCGAAATTCTGAGATTTGAAGGCCAAATCACATATCGTGAGAAAACATGAAGTAGTATCGAAATATTGGTATAAACGAATATATTTACGTAAAATCACACTACATGAAAAACGTGAAAAAAGTCACTATATTACCAAATTTGAGGATTTTAACTTCAAATTATAAAGCGAGGTTTCGTATTATTTAGATCCTAGAAAAGACATATTAAAATGTTGTTTCCAATACAAATGATAAAAATCGATGTGTTTTCATTAGAATTAACTAAAATGTTCCTGATTTTCCGTTTATATTACCAATGGAAGATGTACACGTAAAACCGCTCTAATCCGGCTGAAACGTCGATATATGCAATAAAAACAGAACTTCTCCCCTTTCAATATCTTACACAGTATTTTAACGAGAAACAAATAGTTGATTGAAAATGAAGTATTTAAGGTTAATTTCTAACCAATTATGTGTTTGCATCATTTTTATCGTATATATAATGAATTAATAACAATAAACTGAAAATTCACAAAAACGTGGAAAAACGGCAAAATATTGCCTAATTCGATGATATTTTGTTTAAATCACATAAAGGAAAAGGGGATGATAAACGTCAAAATATTGCTAAATTCGATGATTTTTAGTACAAAACAAAATGCAAGAAAACTTGCTTTAAAATGCAATATTATGCGAAATTCTGAGATTTGAAGGCCAAATCACATATCGTGAGAAACATGAAGTAGTATCGAAATATTGGTAAAAACGAATATATTTACGTAAAATCACACTACATGAAAAACGTGAAAAAAGTCACTATATTACCAAATTTGAGGATTTTAACTTCAAATTATAAAGCGAGGTTTCGTATTATTTAGATCCTAGAAAAGACATATTAAAATGTTGTTTCCAATACAAATGATAAAAATCGATGTGTTTTCATTAGAATTAACTAAAATGTTCCTGATTTTCCGTTTATATTACCAATGGAAGATGTACACGTAAAACCGCTCTAATCCGGCTGAAACGTCGATATATGCAATAAAAACAGAACTTCTCCCCTTTCAATATCTTACACAGTATTTTAACGAGAAACAAATAGTTGATTGAAAATGAAGTATTTAAGGTTAATTTCTAACCAATTATGTGTTTGCATCATTTTTATCGTATATATAAAAAATTAATAACAATAAACTAAAAATTCACAAAAACGTTGAAAAACGGCAAAATATTGCCTATTTCGATGATATTATGTTTAATTCCCATAAAAGAAAAGGGGGATGATAAACGTCAAAATATTGCTAAATTCGATGATTTTTAGTACAAAACAAAATGCAAGAAAACTTGCTTTAAAATGCAATATTATGCGATATTCTGAGATTTGAAGGCCAAATCACATATCGTGAGAAAACATGAAGTAGTATCGAAATGTTGGTAAAAACGAATATATTTACGTAAAATCACACTACATGAAAAACGTGAAAAAAGTCCCTATATTACCAAATTTGAGGATTTTAACTTCAAATTATAAAGCGAGGTTTCGTATTATTTAGATCCTAGAAAAGACATATTAAAATGTTGTTTCCAATACAAATGATAAAAATCGATGTGTTTTCATTAGAATTAACTAAAATGTTCCTGATTTTCCGTTTATATTACCAATGGAAGATGTACACGTGAAACCGCTCTAATCCGGCTGAAACGTCGATATATGCAATAAAAACAGAACTTCTCCCCTTTCAATATCTTACACAGTATTTTAACGAGAAACAAATAGTTGATTGAAAATGAAGTATTTAAGGTTAATTTCTAACCAATTATGTGTTTGCATCATTTTTATCGTATATATAATGAACTAATAACAATAAACTGAAAATTCACAAAAACGTGGAAAAACGGCAAAATATTGCCTAATTCGATGATATTTTGTTTAAATCACATAAAGGAAAAGGGGGATGATAAACGTCAAAATATTGCTAAATTCGATGATTTTTACTGGAGTCGTTGTATGTCTCAAATTTGGTGCCTTTATTTATAGTTAGTATTTTTGGTGTATTAATTGATTTCTTTTAATTTTTTAATGACCTAGGTAGAGTGATTTAGGGAGTGGGGGGGGGGCGCGTTGCGTGTGTAGTGGATTGTACGAGATCGCGGTTGGTTAGTATTTATCTTGTTGTGTTCACCTAGTTCTGCTTGCAAGGGTTGAGCTCTGCTCTTTCGGCACTCCTCTCAACTGTCAATTAATCAATTATTACACAAAAAATGTGACAATAATGGGAAACTATGTCATTCAAATGTGTAAATGTTAACCATATAAATTACAGTAACACTAATCGCGCGCACACGTACAAGTCAATCAATTTACATAAATAAACATTCACTAATGTGAACCTTTAAAATGGACACATACAGATTATTACCGTACACATGTCAGTTCAATTACAGGAACACACACACACAGCTTCACGTGTCTGTCGGTCTTGACAATAGTACACATCAATACCACACAAAACAGTCCATTATCAATTAATGTGTATGTGTGTGTGTGAGTGTGTATTTATTTTCTCCTTGTATTTAGTATATGTATCTGCAGAATCGAGTTATTAGCTCTTGGACCCCGCCTATCATATATATGTATTTTTCCTTATTTATATCTACAACATCTATTTCTCTCTAACACAAACACACATACACACACACACACACACACACACACACACACACACACACACACACACACACACACACACACACACACACACACACACACACACACACACACACACACACACACACACACACACACACACACACACACACACACACACACACACACACACACACACACACACACACACACAGTTTTCCAAACCCCCTGCAGTTTTCAAAATATTCTAAACATTCCATATTCGACGCCAGAGCCACATTTTGGAGCCAAAATCAGTCTCTATTCACGTATTCGCAGTTTCAAATTCCGAATTTGTATACCGAAAATATGCCAATTACTGAAAACGGTGGTGGGTCACATTGTGCCCAACCCCCCCTCCCATCAGTTTTCAAAATATCCCAAACATCCCAAATTCGACGCCAGAGCCACATTTTGGAGCCAAAATCTGGCTCTGTGCACGTATTTGCAGTTTGAAATTACGACTTTTTATACCGAAAATATGCCAATTACTTAGTGCGCGATGAGTCACATTTTGCCCAAAAACCCACCCTGCAGTTTTCAAAATATCCTAAACATCCCAAATTCGACCCTTGAGCCATATTTTGAAGCCAAATTCTGGCTCTCTGCACGTATTCGCAGTTTGAAATTTCGACTTTTTATACCGAAAATATGCCAATTACTGAAAGCCGCGATTAATCACATTTCAAACATCCCAAATTCGACGCTTGAGCCATATTTAGGAGCCAAATTCTTGCTCTCTGCACGTATTAGCAGTTTGAAATTACGAATTTTATACCGAAAATATGCCAATTACTGAAAGCGGCGATGGATCACATTTTGCCCAAACCCTCCCTGCAGTTTTCAAAACATTCCAAACATCCCAAATTCGACGCTTGAGCACCATTTAGGAGCCAAATTCTGGCTCTCTGCATGTATTTGCAGTTTGAAATTACTACTTTTATACCGAAAAATATGCCAATTACTGAAAGCAGCGATAGGTCACATTTTACCCAAACACACCCTGCAGTTTTCAAAATATTCCAAACATCCCAAATTCGACGCTTGAGCCATATTTAGGAGCCAAATTTTGGCTCTCTGCACGTATTCGCAGTTTGAAATTACGAATTTTTATTCCGAAAATATGCCAATTACTTAAAGCCGCGATGGGTCACATATTGCTCCAACCTTCCCTGCAGTTTTCAAAAAATTCCAAACATCCCAAATTCAACGCTTGAGCAATATTTTGGAGCAAATATTCTCGCTCTCTACACGTATTCGCAGTTTGAAATTTCGACTTTTTATACCGAATATATGCCAATTACTGGGAGCAGCGATAGGTCACATTTTGCCCAAACCCCCCCTGCAGTTTTCAAAATACCCCAAATATCCCAAATTCGAGGCGTGAGCCTCATATTGGAGCCAAATTCTGACTCTCTTCACGTATTCGCAGATTGAAATTACGACTTTTTATACAGAAAATATGCCAATTACTGAAAGCGGCGATGGACCACATTTTGCCAAAACCCTGCCTGCAGTTTTTAAAATATCCCAAACATCCCAAATTCGACCCTTGAGCCATATTTTGGAGGCAAATTCTGGCTCTCTGCACGTGATCGCTGTTTGAAATTACGACTTTTTGTACCGAAAATATGCCAATTACTGAGAGCGGCGATAAGTCACATTTTGCCCATATCACCCCTGTAGTTTTAAAAATATCCTAAACATCCCAAATTCGACGCTTGAACCACGTTTTGGATCCAAATTCTGGCTCTCTTTACGTATTCGCAGTTTGAAATGGCGAATTTTTATACCGAAAATATGCCAATTACTGAGAGCAGCGATGGGTCATATTTTGACCAAACCCACCCTGCAGTTTTCAAAACATCCAAAACACTCCAAATTCGACGTTTGAGATATATTTTGGAGCCAAATTCTGGTTCTCTGCACGTATTCGCAGAATGAAATTACAACATTTTAATTAAGAGAGTGATGCAGAGGCTCAAGAGAGGGATTCAGAGGCTCAAGAGAGAAATTCAGAGACTCAAGAGAGTTATGCAGAGGCTCAAGGAGGGATGCAGAAGCTTAAGAGAGTGATGCAGAGGTTCGAGAGAAATGCAGAGGCTCATATGAGAGGGATGCAGAAGTTCAAGAGAGGGATGCAGAGGCTAGAGACAGTGATGCAGAGGATCAAGAGGGGGATGCAAAGGTTTAAGAGAGTGATGCAGAGGCTCATGAATGATGAAGAGGTTCAAGAGAGTCATGCAGAGACTCAAGAGAGTGATACAGAGGCTTACGAGAGTGATGCACAGGCTCAAGTAAGTGATGCAGAGGCTTACGAGAGTGATGCAGAGGCTCAAGAGAGTGATTCAGAGGCTTAATAGAGGGATGCAAAGGCTCAAAAGAGAGATGCAGAGGCTTAAGAGAGGGATGCAGAGGCTCAAGAGAATGATTCAAAGGCTCAAGAGATTGATGCATAGGATGAAGAGTGGGATGCAGAGGATTAAGAGAGTGATGCAGAGGCTCAAGAGAGTGATGCAGAGGCTCAAGAGAGTGATTCAGAGGCTCAAGAGAGGGAAGCAGAGGATCAAGAGAGTGATGCAGAGGCTGAAGAGAGAGATGCAGAGGCTCAAGAGAATGATTTATAGGCTTAAGAGAGGGAAGCAGAGGCTCAAGAGAATGATGCAGAGTCTCAAGAGAGTGATGCAGAGGCTTACGCGAGTGATGCAGAGGATCAAGAGAGTGATGCAGAGGATCAAGAGAGTGATGCAGAGGCTCAAGAGAATGATGTAGAGGCTCAAGAGAGTGATGCAGAGGCTCAACAGAGGGATGAAGAGGCTAAAGAGAGTGATGCAATGGCTCAAGAGAGGGATGTAGAGGCTCATGAGAGGGATGCAGGAGTTCAAGAGAGGGATGCAGAGGCTCAAGAGAGTGATTCAGAGGCTTACGAGAGTGATGCAGAGGCTTAAGAGAGTTTTGCAGAGGCTTGAGAGAGGGATGCAGAGGCTGAAGAGAGTGATGCAGAGGCTGAAGAGAGTGATGCAGAGGCTCTTGAGAGTGATGCATAGGCTTAAGGGAGTGATGCAGAGGCTTAAGAGAGGGATGCAGAGGCTCAAGCGAGGGATGCAGAGGCTAAAGAGAGTGATTCAGAGGCTTACGAGAGTTATGCAGAAGATAAAGAGAGTGATGCACAGGCTCGAGAGAGTTATGCAGAGGCCTCCAGAGAGGGATTCAGAGGCTTAAGAGAGTGATACAGAGGCTCAAGAGAGGGATGCAGAGGCTCAAGAGAGGGATGCAGAGGCTCAAGAGAGGGATGCAAAGGCTAGAGTGAAGGATGCTGAGGCACTAGAGAGGGATGCAGAGGCTCTTGAGAGTGATGCAGAGCCTCAACAGAGGGATGCAGAGGCTAAAGAGAGTGATGCAATGGCTCAAGAGAGGGATGCAGAGGCTCATGAGAGGGATGCAGGAGTTCAAAAGAGGGATGCAGAGGCTCAAGAGAGTGATTCAGAGGCTTACGAGAGTGATGCAGAGGCTTAAGAGAGTGATGCAGAGGCTTGAGAGAGGGATGCAGAGGCTCAAGAGAGGGATGCAGAGGCTTTAAAGAGGGATGCAGAGGCTCAAGAGAGGGATGCAAAGGCTAGAGTGAAGGATGCTGAGGCACTAGAGAGGGATGCAAAGGCTCTTGAGAGTGATGCAGAGGCTCAACAGAGGGATGCAGAGGCTCATGAGAGGGATGCAGGAGTTCAAGAGAGGGGTGAAGAGGCTCAAGAGAGTGATTCAGAGGCTTACGAGAGTGATGCAGAGGCTCAAGAGAGGGATGCAGAGGCTCAAGAGAGGGATGTAGGGGCTCAGGAGAGGAATGCTGAGGCTCAAGTGAGTGATGCAAAGGTACAAGTGAGGGATGCAGAGGCTCTTGAAAGTGACGCAGAGGCTCAAGAGAAGGATGCAGAGGCTTAAGAGAGTGATGCAGAGGCTCAGGAGAGGGATGCAAAGGCTCATGAGAGGGATTCAGAAGTTCAAGAGAGTGATGCAGACGCGAAAGAAAGGGATGCAGAGGCTTAAGAAAGTGATGCAGAGGCTCAAAAAAGGGATGCAGAGGCTTAAGAGGGTGATGCAGAGGCTCAAGAGAGTGATGCAGAGGATCAAGAGAGGGAGTCAGAGGCTTGAGAGAGTGATGCAGAAGCTGAAGAGAGTGATGCAGAGGCTCTAGAGAGTGATGCAGAGGCTCGAGAGAGTGATGCAGAGGCTCAAAATAGTTATTCAGAGGCTTGAGAGAGTGATGCAGAGGCCTCAAGAGAGTGATGCAGAGGCTGATCAGAGTGTTGCAGAGGCACAAGAGAGTGATGCATAGGCTCAAGAGAGTGATGCAGATGCTCAAGAGAGGGATGCAGAGGCTTAAGAGAGTGATGCAGAGGCTGAAGAGAGTGTTGCAGAGGCTCTGGCGAGAGATGCAGAGGCTCAAGAGAGTGAGGCTCTCGTAAGCCTCTGCATCACTCACATAAGCCTCTGCGTCACTCTCTTCAGCCTCTGCATCCCTCTCTTGAGCCTCTGCATCATTCTCCTAAGCCTCTGCATCACTCTCTTCAGCCTCTGCATCACTCTCCTGAGCCTCTGCATCACTCTTTTAAGCCTCTGCATCATTCTCCTCAGCCTCTGCATCCCTCTCTTAAGCCTCTGCATCATTCTCTTCAGCCTCTGCATTCCTCTCTTAAGCCTCTGCATCACTCTCTTAAACCTCTGCATCATTCTCTTGAGCCCCTGCATAATTCTCTATAGCCTCTGCATCACTCTCTTAACCCTCTACATCATTCTCTTGTGCCTCTGAATCACTCTCTTGAACCTCTGCATCACTCTTTTAAGACTCTGCATCTCTCTCTTGAGCCTCTGCATCACTCTCTTTTGCCTCTGCATCACTCTCTTGAGCCTCTACATCCCTCTCTTGAGCCTCTGCATCCCTCTCTTAAGCCTCTGTATCACTCTCTTGAGCCATTGCATCACTCTCTTGAGCCTCTGCATCCCTCTCTGGAGCCTCAGCAACCAATAATATGTTTGCATCATTTTTATCGTATATATAATAAATTAATAACAATAAACTGAAAATTCACAAAAACGTGGAAAAACAGCAAAATATTGCCTAATTCGATGATATTTTGTTTAAATCACATAAAATGAAAGGGGGATGATAAACGTCAAAATATTGTTAAATTCGATGATTTTTAGTACAAAACAAAATGCAAGAAAACTTGCTTTAAAATGCAATATTATGCGAAATTCTGAGATTTGAAGGCCAAATCACATATCGTGAGAAAACATCAAGTAGTATTGAAATATTGGTATGAACGAATATATTTACGTAAAATCACACTAAATGAAAACCGTGAAAAAAGTCACTATATTACCAAATTTGAGGATTTTAACTTCAAATTATAAAGCGAGGTTTCGTATTATTTAGATCCTAGAAAAGACATATTAAAATGCTGTTTCCAATGCAAATGATAAAAATCGATGTGTTTTCATTAGAATTACCTAAAATGTTCCTGATTTTCCGTTTATATTACCAATGGAATATGCAAACGTAAAACCGCTTTAATCCGCCTGAAACGTCGATATATGCAATAAAAACAGAACTTCTCCCCTTTCAATATCTTATACAGTATTTGAACGAGAAACAAATAGTTGATTGAAAATGAAGTATTTAAGGTTAATTTCTAACCAATTATGTGTTTGCATCATTTTTATCGTATATATAATAAATTAATAACAAAAAACTGAAAATTCACAAAAACAGGGAAAAACAGCAAAATATTGCCTAATTCGATGATTATTTGTTTAAATCACATCAAGGAAAATGGGGATGATAAACATCAAACTATTGCTAAATTCGATGATTTTTAGTACAAAACAAAATGCAAGAAAACTTGCTTTAAAATGCAATATTATGCGAAATTCTGAGATTTGAAGGCCAAATCACATATCGTGAGAAAACATCAAGTAGTATTGAAATATTGGTATAAACGAATATATATACGTAAAATCACACTAAATGAAAACCGTGAAAAAAGTCACTATATTACCAAATTTGAGGATTTTAACTTCAAATTATAAAGCGAGGTTTCGTATTATTTAGATCTAGAAAAGACATATTAATATGTTGTTTCCAATATAAATGATAAAAATCGACGTTTTTTCATTAGAATTAACTAAAATGTTCCTGATTTTCCGTTTATATTATCAATGGAAGATGTACACGTAAAACCGCTCTAATCCGGCTGAAACGTCGATATATGCAATAAGAACAGAACTTCTCCCTTTTCAATATCTTATACAGTATTTTAACGAGAAACAAATAGTTGGTTGAAAATGAAGTATTTCAGGTTAATTTCTAACCAATTATGTGTTTGCATCATTTTTTATCGTATATATAATAAATTAATAACAATAAACTGAAAATTCACAAAAACAGGGAAAAACAGCAAAATATTGCCTAATTCGAAGATTATTTGTTTAAATCACATCAAGGAAAATGGGGATGATAAACATCAAACTATTGCTAAATTCGATGATTTTTAGTACAAAACAAAATGAAAGAAAACTTGCTTTAAAATGCAATATTATTCGAAATTCTGATATTTGAAGGCCAAATCACATATCGTGAGAAAACATCTAGTAGTATCGAAATATTAGTATAAACGAATATATTTACGTAAAATCACACAACATGAAAAACGTGAAAAAAGTCACTATATTACCAAATTTGAGGATTTTTACTTCAAATTATAAAGCGAGGTTTCGTATTATAGAGATCATGGAAAAGACATATTAAAATGTTGTTTCCAATACAAATGATAAAAATCGATGTGTTTTCATTAGAATTAACTAAAATGTTCCTGTTTTTCCGTTTATATTACCAATGGAAGATGTACACGTAAAACCGCTCTAATCCGGCTGAAACGTCGATATATGCAATAAAAACAGAACTTCTCCACTTTCAATATCTTATACAGTATTTTAACGAGAAACAAATAGTTGGTTGAAAATGAAGTATTTATGGTTAATTTCTAACCAATTATGTGTTTGCATCATTTTTATCGTATATATAATGAACTAATACCAATAAACTGAAAATTTACAAAAACGTGGAAAAACGGCAAAATATTACCTAATTCGATCATATTTTGTTTAAATCACATCAAGGAAAATGGGGATGTTAAACATCAAACTATTGCCAAATTCTATGATTTTTAGTACAAAACAAAATGCAAGAAAACTTGCTTTAAAATGCAATATTATTCGAAATTCTGAGATTTGAAGGTCAAATCACATATCGTGAGAAAACGCAGAGAGCCAGAATTTGGCTCCAAAATATGGCTCAGGTGTCGAATTTGGGATGTTTGCGTATTTTTTTGGTGAAAAATAGTACTTTACAAGATCACAAGTCCAGTGCGAAGTCCGCTCGGCGGACCGGCTCCCCGGTCGGAGGGGAGCCGGTGAACAGGCGAATCAGGTTAAAGAATATGTCGATTTGCTGTTGCATCAACTGGGATTCGATCGGGGACCATAAGGATTATAACCAACGAACTCTCTCCGTTTAGACGGTAGGCCTCCAGTTTGTGTGTGTGTGTGTGTGTGTGTGTGTGTGTGTGTGTGTGTGTGTGTGTGTGTGTGTGTGTGTGTGTGTGTGTGTGTGTGTGTGTGTGTGTGTGTGTTTTGTGTTAGAGAGAAATAGATGTAGTAGATATAAATAAGGAAAAATACATATATATATGATAGGCGGAGTCCAAGAGCTAATAACTCGATTCTGCAGATACATATAGTAAATACAAGGAGAAAATAAATACACACTCACACACACTCATACACATTAATTGATTGTGGACGGTTTTGTGTGGGTATTGATGTGTACTATTGTCAAGACCGACAGACACGTGAAGCTATGTGTGTTTATGTGTTCCTGTAATTGAACTGACATGTGTACGGTAATAATCTGTATGTGATCCATTTTAAAGGTTTATATTAGTGAATGTTTATTTATGAAAATTGATTGACATATGTACGTGTGCGCGCGATTAATGTTACTGTAATTTATATGGTTAACATTTACACGTTTGAATGACATAGTTTCCCATTATTGTCACATTTTTTGTGTAATAATTGATTAATTGACAGTTGAGAGGCGGGCCGAAAGAGCAGAGCTCAACCGAAAATAGCCATTTCATTATGTATGAGGTCAATTTTTTTTTATTGGAGTTAAAATTACCGTAGATATATGACCGAACCTAACCAGCCCTACCTAACCTAACCTAACCTATCTTTATAGGTTAGGTTAGGTTAGTGAGACGAAAAAGTTAGGTTAGGTTAGGTTAGGTAGGTTAGGTAGTCGAAAAACAATTAATTCATGAAAACTTGGCTTATTAGGCAAATCGGCCCAAACAATATATTCCAATTACTGAGAGCGGCGATGGGTCACATTTTGCCCAAACCCTTCCTGCATTTTTCAAAAAATCCTAAACGTCTCAAATTCGACGCTTGACCAATATTTTGGAGCAAAAATTCTCGCTCTCTGCACGTATTCGCAGTTTGAAATTACGATTTTTTATACCGAATATATTCCAATTACTGGGAACAGCGATGGGTCACATTTTGCCCAAACCCCCCCAGCAGTTTTCAAAAGATCACAAGCATAAAAAAATCGAGGCTTGAGCCATATTTTGAAGCCAAATTCTGGCTATCATCCCTCTCGGGAGCCTCAGCATCCCTCTCTTGAGCATCTGCAGCACTCTCATGAGCCTCTGCATCCCTCCCTTAAGACTCTGCATCACTCACTTAAGCCTCTGCATCACTCCTCTCTTGAGCCTCTGCATCCCTCTCTTAATACTCTGCATCACTCTCTTAACCCTCTGCATCACTCGCTTTAGCCTCTGTATCACTCTCTTGAGCCTCTGCATCACTCTCTTCAGCCTCTGCATCCCTCTCTTGAGCCTCTGCATCACTCTCTTGAGCCTATGCATCACTCTCTTGAACCTCTGCATCACTCTCTTGAGCCTCTACATCCCTCTCTTGAGCCTCTGCATCACTCTCCTAAGCCTCTCCATCCCTCACTTCAGCCTCAGCATCTCTCTCATGAGCCCTGCATCACTCTCTTGAACCTCTGCATCACTCTCTTGAGCCTCTACATCACTCTCTTAAACCTCTGCATCCCTCTCTTGATCCTCTACATCCCCCTTTTGAGCCTCTTTATCACTCTCTTAAACCTCTGCATCCCTCTCTTGATCCTCTACATCCCCCTCTTGAGCCTCTGCATCATTCTCTCGAGCCTCTACATCCCCCTCTTAAGCCTCATTCTCTTGAGCCCCTGCATCACTCTCTTGGGCCTCTGCATCACTCTCTTAAGCCTCTAAATCTCTCTCTTCAGCCTCTGCATCACTCTCTTGATCCTCTGCATCACTCTCTTGAGCCTCTGCATCATTTTCTTGAGCCTCCGCATCCCTCTCTTAAGCCTCTACATCATTCTCTTGAGCCTCTGCATCCCTCTCTTGAGCCTTTGCATCACTCTCGTAAGCCTCTGCATCCCTGTCTTGAGCCTCTGCGTCACTCTCAAGTGCCTCTGCATCTTTCTCTTGTGCCTCTGCATCTCTCACTTTAGCCTCTGCATCCGTCTCTTGAGCCTCTGCATCCCTCTCTTGAGCCTATTCATCCCTCTCTTGAGCCTCTACATCCCTCTCTTGAACCTCTGCATCCCTCTCTTAAGCCTCTGCAACACTCTCTTGAGCCTCTGCATCCCTGTCTTGAGCCTCTGCATCCCTCTCTTGAGCCTCTGCATCACTCTCTTGAGCCTCTGCATCCCTGTCTTGAGCCTCTGCATCATTCTCCTTAGCCTCTTCATCACTCTCTTCAGCCTCTGCATCACTCTCCTGAGCCTCTGCATCGCTAACTTAAGCCTCTGAATCACTCTCTTAATCCTCTGAAACTCTCTCTTCAGCGTCTGCATCACTCTCTTACGCCTCTCCATCCCTCTCTTGATCCTCTACATCACTCGCTTGAGCCTCTGCATAACTCTCTTGAGCCTCTGCATCACTCTCTTGAGCCTCTGCATCCCTCTCTTGAGCCTCTGCAACACTCTCTTCAGCCTCTGCATCACTCTTTTCAACCTCTGCACCCATCTCTTAAGCTTACGAAAGGGATGCTGAGGCTCCAGAGAGGGATGCAGAGGCTGAAAAGAGAGATGCAGAGGCTCAAGAGAGTAATGCAGAGGCTCAAGAGAATGATGTAGAGGCTCAAGAAAGTAATGTTGAGGATTAAGAGAGGGATGCAGATGCTTAAGAGAGTGATGCAGAGGCTCAAGAGAGTGATGCAGAAGCTTAAGAGAGTGATACAGAGGCTCAAGAGAGTGATGCAGAGGCTCAAGAGAGTCATGTAGAGGCTCAAGAGAGAGATGCAGAGGCTTACGAGAGTGATGCAGAGGCTCAGAGGGATGTAGAGGCTCAAGAGAGTGATGCAGAAACTCAAGAGAGTGATGCAGAGGCTTAAGAGAGTGGTGCAGAGGCTTAAGAGAGGGGATGCAGAGGCTGAAGAGAGTGATGCAGAGGCTGAAGAGAGTGATGCAGAGGCTTAAGAGAGGGATGCAGAGGCTCAAGAGAGGGATACAAAGGCTCATGAGAGGGATGCAGGGGCTCAAGAGAGGTATGCAGAGGCTCAAGACAGGGATGCATAGACTCTTTAGAGTGATGCAGAGGCTCAAGAGAGGGATGCAGAGGCTTAAGAGTGTGATGCAAAGGCTCAATAGAGGGAAGCAGAGGCTCATGAGAGGGATGCAGGAGTTCCAGAAAGGGATGCAGAGGCTCAAGAGAGGGATACAAAGGCTCAGAGGGATGCAGGCGCTCAAGAGAGGTATGCAGATGCTCAAGAGAGGGATGCAGAGACTCCTGAGAGTGATGCAGAGGCTCAAGAGAGGGATGCAGAGGCTTAAGAGAGTGATGCAGAGGCTCAATTGAGGGAAGCAGAGGATCATGAGAGGGATGCAGGAGAGAGTGATGCAGAGGCTCAAGAGAGTGATGCAGAGGCTTAAGAGAGGGATGCAGAGGCTCAAGAGAGTGATGCAGCAGAGGCTTAAGAAAGGGATGCTGAGGCTCCAGAGAGGGATGCAGAGGCTGAAAAGAGAGATGCAGAGGCTCAAGAGAGTAATGCAGAGGCTCAAGAGAATGATGTAGAGGCTCAAGAAAGTAATGTTGAGGATTAAGAGAGGGATGCAGAGGCTTAAGAGAGTGATGCAGAGGCTCAAGAGAGTGATGCAGAGGCTCAAGAGAGTGATGTAGAGGCTCAAGAGAGAGATGCAGAGGCTTACGAGAGTGATGCAGAGGCTCAAGAGAGGGATGTAGAGGCTCAAGAGAGTGATGCAGAAGCTCAAGAGAGTGATGCAGAGGCTTAAGAGAGTGGTGCAGAGGCTTAAGAGAGGGGATGCAGAGGCTGAAGAGAGTGATGCAGAGGCTGAAGAGAGTGATGCAGAGGCTTAAGAGAGGGATGCAGAGGCTCAAGAGAGGGATACAAAGGCTCATGAGAGGGATGCAGGGGCTCAAGAGAGGTATGCAGAGGCTCAAGAGAGGGATGCATAGACTCTTTAGAGTGATGCAGAGGCTCAAGAGAGGGATGCAGAGGCTTAAGAGTGTGATGCAAAGGCTCAATAGAGGGAAGCAGAGGCTCATGAGAGGGATGCAGGAGTTCCAGAGAGGGATGCAGAGGCTCAAGAGAGTGATGCAGAGGCTTAAGAGAGGGATGCAGAGGCTCAAGAGAATGATGCAGAGGCTCAAGAGAGTGCTGCAGAGGCTCAAGAGAGGGATGCTGAGGCACCAGAGAGGGATGCAGAGGCTCAAGAGAGTGATGCAGAGGCTGAAGAGAGAGATGCAGAGGCTTAAGAGAGTGATGCAGAGGCTCAAGAGAGTAATGCAGAGGCTCAAGAGAATGATGTAGACGCTTAAGAGAGGGGATGCAGAGGCTGAAGAGAGTGATGCAGAGGCTGAAGAGAGATGCAGATGAGAGTGATGCAGAGGCTTAAGAGAGGGATGCAGAGGCTTAAGAGAGTGATGCAGAGGCTCAAGAGAGTGATGCAGAGGCTCAAGAGAGTGATGTAGAAGCTCAAGAGAGTGATGCAGAGGCTCAAGAGAGTGATGCAAAGGATCATGAGAGTGATGCAGAGGCTAAAGAGAGTGATGAAGAGGCTTAAGAGAGTGATGCCGAGGCTCAAGAGAGTGATGCAGAGGCTCAAGAGAGAGATGCAGAGGCTTAAGAGAGTGATGCAAAGGCTCATGAGAGGGATGCAGAAGCTCATGAAAGGGATGCAGGAGTTCAAGAGAGCGATTGCAGAGGCTCAAGAAAGGGATGCAGAGGCTTAAGAAAGTGATGCAGGGGCTCAAAATAGGGATGCAGAGGCTCAAGAAAGGGATGCAGAGGCTTAAGAAAGTGATGCAGGGGCTCAAAAGAGGGATGCAGAGGCTCAAGAGAGTGATGCAGAGGCTCGAGAGAGTGATGCAGAGGCTCATGAGAGGGATTCAAAGGCTCTAGAGAGGGATGCAGAGGTTTAAGAGAGTGATGAAGAGTCTGAAGAGAGTGTTGCAGAGGCTCAAGAGAGGGATGCAGAGACTCAAGAGAGTGATGCAGATGCTTAGGAGAATGATGCAGAGGCTCAAGAGAGGGATGCAGAGGCTCAAGAGTGTGATGCAGATGCTCAAGAGAGGGATGCAGAGACTAAAGAGAGTGATGCAGAGGCTCGAGAGAGTGATGCAGAGGCTCAAGAGAGGGATTCAGAGGCTCTAGAGAGGGATGCAGAGGCTTAAGAGAGTGATGCAGAGTCTGAAGAGAGTGTTGCAGAGGCTCAAGAGAGGGATGCAGAGGCTCAAGAGAGTGATGCAGAGACTCAAGAGAGTTATGCAGAGGCTCAAGAGAGTGATGCAGAGGGTTACGAGAGTGATGCAGAGGCTCAAGAGAGTGATGTAGAGGCTCAAGAGAGTGATGCAGAGGCTCAAGAGAGTGATGCAGAGGCTTAAGAGAGTGATGCAGAGGCTTAAGAGAGGGGATGCAGAGGCTCAAGAGAGTGATGCAGAGGCTGAAGAGAGTGATGCAGAGGCTTAAGAGAGGGATGCAGAGGCTCAAGAGAGGGATGCAGAGGCTCAAGAGAGGGATGCAGAGGCTCAAGAGAGGGATGCAGAGGCTCAAGAGAGGGATGCAGAGGCTCTTGAGAGTGATGCAGAGGCTCAAGAGAGGGATGCAGAGGCTTAAGAGAGTGATGCAAAGGCTCAACAGAGGGATGCAAAGGCTAATGAGAGGGATGCAAAGGCTAATGAGAGGGATGCAGGAGCTCAAGAGAGGGATGCAGAGGTTAAAGAGAGTGATGCAGAGGCTCAAGAGAGGGATGCAGAGGCTCAAGAGAGTGATGCAGAGGCTTAAGAGAGGGATGCAGAGGCTCAAGAGAGTGATGCAGAGGCTCAAGAGAGTGATGCAGAGGCTCAAGAGAGGGATGCAGAGGCTCAAGAGAGGGATGCAGAGGCTCAAGAGAGTGATGCAGAGGCTCAAGAGAGAGATGCAGAGGCTTAAGAGAGTGATGATGCAGAGGCTCAAGAGAGTGATGCAGAGGCTTAAGAGAGTGATGCAGAGGCTCAAGAGAGTGATGCAGAGGCTCAAGAGAGGGATGCAGAGGCTCAAGAGAGTGATGCAGAGGCTCAAGAGAGGGATGCAGAGGCTCAAGAGAGTGATGCAGAGGCTCAAGAGAGTGATGCAGAGGCTCAAGAGAGTGATGCAGAGGCTCAAGAGAGTGATGCAGAGGCTCAAGAGAGGGATGCAGAGGCTTCAGAGAGGGATGCAGAGGCTCAAGAGAGTGATGCAGAGGCTCAAGAGAGGGATGCAGAGGCTCAAGAGAGTGATGCAGAGGCTCAAGAGAGTGATGCAGAGGCTCAAGAGAGGGATGCAGAGGCTCAAGAGAGGAATGCAGAGGCTCAAGAGAGCAGAGGCTGCAGAGGCTCAAGAGAGTGATGCAGAGGCTCAAGAGAGGGATGCAGAGGCTCAAGAGAGTGATGCAGAGGCTCAAGAGAGTGATGCAGAGGCTCAAGAGAGGGATGCAGAGGCTCAAGAGAGTGATGCAGAGGCTCAAGAGAGTGATGCAGAGGCTCAAGAGAGCTGCAGAGGCTTAAGAGAGTGATGCAGAGGCTCAAGAGAGTGATGCAGAGGCTCAAGAGAGGGATGCAGAGGCTCAAGAGAGTGATGCAGAGGCTCAAAAGAGGGATGCAGAGGCTCAAGAAGAGAGTGATGCAGAGGCTCAAGAGAGTGATGCAGAGGCTCAAGAGAGGGATGCAGAGGCTCAAGAGAGTGATGCAGAGGCTCAAGAGAGGGATGCAGAGGCTGAAGAGAGTGATGCAGAGGCTCGAGAGAGTGATGCAGAGGCTCAAGAGAGGGATGCAGAGGCTCAAGAGAGTGATGCAGAGGCTCAAGAGAGTGATGCAGAGGCTGAAGAGAGTGATGCAGAGGCTCAAGAGAGGGATGCAGAGGCTCAAGAGAGTGATGCAGAGGCTCAAGAGAGTGATGCAGAGGCTCAAGAGAGTGATGAGAGGCAGATGGCTCAAGAGAGGGATGCAGAGGCTCAAGAGAGTGATGCAGAGGCTCAAGAGAGTGATGCAGAGGCTTAAGAGAGTGATGCAGAGGCTTAAGAGAGGGATGCAGAGGCTCAAGAGAGTGATGCAGAGGCTCAAGAGAGTGATGCAGAGGCTTAAGAGAGGGATGCAGAGGCTCAAGAGAGTGATGCAGAGGCTCAAGAGAGTGATGCAGAGGCTCAAGAGAGGGATGCAGAGGCTCAAGAGAGTGATGCAGAGGCTCAAGAGAGGGATGCAGAGGCTCAAGAGAGTGATGATGCAGAGGCTCAAGAGAGTGATGCAGAGGCTCAAGAGAGTGATGCAGAGGCTCAAGAGAGTGATGCAGAGGCTCAAGAGAGTGATGCAGAGGCTCAAGAGAGTGATGCAGAGGCTTAAGAGAGGGATGCAGAGGCTCAAGAGAGTGATGCAGAGGCTCAAGAGAGTGATGCAGAGGCTCAAGAGAGAGGATGCAGAGGCTCAAGAGAGTGATGCAGAGGCTCAAGAGAGTGATGCAGAGGCTCAAGAGAGTGATGCAGAGGCTCAAGAGAGTGATGCAGAGGCTCAAGAGAGTGATGCAGAGGCTCAGAGAGAGTGATGCAGAGGCTCAAGAGAGTGATGCAGAGGCTTAAGAGAGTGATGCAGAGGCTCAAGAGAGTGATGCAGAGGCTCAAGAGAGTGATGCAGAGGCTCAAGAGAGTGATGCAGAGGCTCAAGAGAGGGATGCAGAGGCTCAAGAGAGTGATGCAGAGGCTCAAGAGAGTGATGCAGAGGCTTAAGAGAGTGATGCAGAGGCTCAAGAGAGTGATGCAGAGGCTCAAGAGAGGGATGCAGAGGCTCAAGAGAGTGATGCAGAGGCTCAAGAGAGTGATGCAGAGGCTTAAGAGAGTGATGCAGAGGCTCAAGAGAGGGATGCAGAGGCTCAAGAGAGTGATGCAGAGGCTCAGAGAGAGTGATGCAGAGGCTCAAGAGAGGGATGCAGAGGCTCAAGAGAGGGATGCAGAGGCTCAAGAGAGTGATGCAGAGGCTCAAGAGAGGGATGCAGAGGCTCAAGAGAGTGATGCAGAGGCTCAAGAGAGGGATGCAGAGGCTCAAGAGAGTGATGCAGAGGCTCAAGAGAGTGATGCAGAGGCTCAAGAGAGGGATGCAGAGGCTTATGCAGAGAGTGATGCAGAGGCTCAAGAGAGGGATGCAGAGGCTCAAGAGAGTGATGCAGAGGCTCAAGAGAGTGATGCAGAGGCTCAAGAGAGGGATGCAGAGGCTCAAGAGAGGGATGCAGAGGCTTAAGAGAGTGATGCAGAGGCTGAAGAGAGTGATGCAGAGGCTCAAGAGAGGGATGCAGAGGCTCAAGAGAGTGATGCAGAGGCTCAAGAGAGTTATGCAGAGGCTCAAGAGAGTGATGCAGAGGCTTAAGAGAGTGATGCAGAGGCTCAAGAGAGGGATGCAGAGGCTCAAGAGAGTGATGCAGAGGCTCAAGAGAGTGATGCAGAGGCTTAAGAGAGTGATGCAGAGGCTTAAGAGAGGGATGCAGAGGCTCAAGAAGAGAGAGGCTGATGCAGAGGCTCAAGAGAGGGATGCAGAGGCTCAAGAGAGGGATGCAGAGGCTCAAGAGAGGGATGCAGAGGCTCAAGAGAGGGATGCAGAGGCTCAAGAGAGGGATGCAGAGGCTCAAGAGAGTGATGCAGAGGCTCAAGAGAGGGATGCAGAGGCTTAAGAGAGTGATGCAGAGGCTCAATAGAGAGGATGCAGAGGCTCAAGAGAGGGATGCAGAGGCTCAGGTGATTCAAGAGAGGGATGCAGAGGCTCAAGAGAGTGATGCAGAGGCTTAAGAGAGGGATGCAGAGGCTCAAGAGAGTGATGCAGAGGCTCAAGAGAGTGATGCAGAGGCTCAAGAGAGGGATGCAGAGGCTCCAGAGAGGGATGCAGAGGCTCAAGAGAGTGATGCAGAGGCTCAAGAGAGTGATGCAGAGGCTCAAGAGAGTGATGCAGAGGCTCAAGAGAGTGATGCAGAGGCTCAAGAGAGATGCAGAGGCTCAAGAGAGTGATGCAAGAGAGAGTGATGCAGAGGCTCAAGAGAGTGATGCAGAGGCTCAAGAGAGTGATGCAGAGGCTCAAGAGAGTGATGCAGAGGCTTAAGAGAGTGATGCAGAGGCTCAAGAGAGTGATGCAGAGGCTCAAGAGAGTGATGCAGAGGCTCAAGAGAGTGATGCAGAGGCTCAAGAGAGTGATGCAGAGGCTCAAGAGAGTGATGCAGAGGCTCAAGAGAGTGATGCAGAGGCTCAAGAGAGTGATGCAGAGGCTCAAGAGAGTGATGCAGAGGCTCAAGAGAGCAGAGATGCAGAGGCTCAAGAGAGGGATGCAGAGGCTCAAGAGAGTGATGCAGAGGCTCAAGAGAGTGATGCAGAGGGCTCAAGAGAGTGATGCAGAGGCTCAAGAGAGTGATGCAGAGGCTCAAGAGAGTGATGCAGAGGCTCAAGAGAGTGATGCAGAGGCTCAAGAGAGTGATGCAGAGGCTCAAGAGAGTGATGCAGAGGCTCAAGAGAGTGATGCAGAGGCTCAAGAGAGTGATGCAGAGGCTCAAGAGAGTGATGCAGAGGCTCAAGAGAGGGATGCAGAGGCTCAAGAGAGTGATGCAGAGGCTCAAACGAGTGATGCAGAGGCTCAAGAGAGGGATGCAGAGGCTTAAGAGAGTGATGCAGAGGCTCAAGAGAGTGATGCAGAGGCTCAAGAGAGTGATGCAGAGGCTTAAGAGAGTGATGCAGAGGCTCAAGAGAGGGATGCAGAGGCTCAAGAGAGTGATGCAGAGGCTCAAGAGAGTGATGCAGAGGCTCAAGAGAGGGATTCAGAGGCTCAAGAGAGGGATGCAGAGGCTTAAGAGAGTGATGCAGAGGCTTAAGAGAGTGATGCAGAGGCTCAAGAGAGTGATGCAGAGGCTCAAGAGAGTGATGCAGATGCTTAGGAGAATGATGCAGAGGCTCAAGAGAAGGATGCAGAGGCTGAAAAGAGTGA
Source organism: Procambarus clarkii (assembly GCF_020424385.1). Lineage (NCBI taxonomy): Eukaryota > Metazoa > Arthropoda > Malacostraca > Decapoda > Cambaridae > Procambarus > Procambarus clarkii. The sequence continues at coordinate 91,744 of NW_025552845.1, read as the reverse complement.
TGCAGAGGCTTAAGAGAGGGATGCAAAGGCTCAAGAGAGGAATGCAAAGGCTGAAGAGAGTGATGCAGATGCTCAAGAGAGGGATTCAGAGGCTCTAGAGAGGGATGCAGAGGCTTAAGAGAGTGATGCAGAGTCTGAAGAGAGTGTTGCAGAGGCTCAAGAGAGGGATGCAGAGGCTCAAGAGAGTGATGCAGAGACTCAAGAGAGTTATGCAGAGGCTCAAGAGAGTGATGCAGAGGCTTACGAGAGTGATGCAGAGGCTCAAGAGAGGGATGTAGACGCTCAAGAGAGTGATGCAGAAGCTCAAGAGAGTGATGCAGAGGCTTAAGAGAGTGATGCAGAGGCTTAAGAGAGGGGATGCAGAGGCTCAAGAGAGTGATGCAGAGGCTGAAGAGAGTGATGCAGAGGCTTAAGAGAGGGATGCAGAGGCTCAAGAGAGGGATGCAGAGGCTCAAGAGAGGGATGCAGGGGCTCAAGAGAGGGATGCAGAGGCTCAAGAGAGGGATGCAGAGACTCTTGAGAGTGATGCAGAGGCTCAAGAGAGGGATGCAGAGGCTTAAGAGAGTGATGCAAAGGCTCAAGAGAGGGATGCAGAGGCTCAAGAGAGGGATGCAGAGGCTCATGAGAGGGATGCAGAGGCTCAAGAGAGTGATGCAGAGGTTCAAGAGAGTGATGCAGAGGCTCAAGAGAGTGATGCAGAGGCTCAAGAGAGTGATGCAGAGGCTTAAGAGAGTGATGCAGAGGCTTAAGAGAGAAGTTGCAGAGGCTGCAGAGGCTCAAGAGAGTGATGCAGAGGCTCAAGAGAGTGATGCTGAGGCTCCAGAGAGGGATGCAGAGGCTCAAGAGAGTGATGCAGAGGCTCAAGAGAGAGATGCAGAGGCTTAAGAGAGTGATGCAGAGGCTCAAGAGAGTGATGCAGAGGCTCAAGAGAATGATGCAGAGGCTCAAGAGAGTGATGCAGAGGCTCAAGAGAGGGATGCAGAGGCTCAAGAGAGTGATGCAGAGGCTTAAGAGAGGGATGCAGAGGCTCAAGAGAGTGATGCAGAGGCTCAAGAGAGGGATGCAGAGGCTCAAGAGAGTGATGCAGAGGCTCAAGAGAGTGATGCAGAGGCTCAAGAGAGGGATGCAGAGGCTCAAGAGAGTGATGCAGAGGCTCAAGAGAGTGATGCAGAGGCTCAAGAGGCAGAGGCTTAAGAGAGTGATGCAGAGGCTCAAGAGAGTGATGCAGAGGCTCAAGAGAGTGATGTAGAGGCTTAAGAGAGAGATGCAGAGGCTCACGAGAGTGATGCAGAGGCTCAAGAGAGTGATGCTGAGGCTCCAGAGAGGGATGCAGAGGCTTAAGAGAGTGATGCAGAGGCTGAAGAGAGAGATGCAGAGGCTTAAGAGAGTGATGCAGAGGCTCAAGAGAGTGATGCAGAGGCTCAAGAGAGTGATGCAGAGGCTCAAGAGAGGGATGCAGAGGCTTAAGAGAGTGATGCAGAGAGGCTCAAGAGAGTGATGCAGAGGCTCAAGAGAGTGATGCAGAGGCTCAAGAGAGTGATGCAGAGGCTTAAGAGAATGATGCAGAGGCTCAAGAGAGTGATTCAGAGGCTCAAGAGAGTGATGCAGAGGCTCAAGAGGGTGATGCAGAGGATCAAGAGAGTGATGCAGAGGCTTAAGAGAGTGATGCAGAGGCTCAAGAGAGTGATGCAGAGGCTCAAGAGAGTGATGCAGAGGCTCAAGAGAGTGATGCAGAGGCTCAAGAGAGGGATGCAGAGGCTCAAGAGAGGGATGCAGGGGCTCAAGAGAGTGATGCAGAGGCTCAAGAGAGGGATGCAGAGGCTCAAAGAGAGCAGAGGCTGATGCAGAGGCTCAAGAGAGTGATGCAGAGGCTCAAGAGAGGGATGCAGAGGCTCAAGAGAGCAGATGCAGAGGCTCAAGAGAGTGATGCAGAGGCTCAAGAGAGAGATGCAGAGGCTTAAGAGAGTGATGCAGAGGCTTAAGAGAGTGATGCAGAGGCTAAAGAGAGTGATGCAGAGGCTCAAGAGAGTGATGCAGAGGCTCAAGAGAGTGATGCAGAGGCTCAAGAGAGTGATGCAGAGGCTAATGAGTATGATGCAGAGTCTCAAGAGAGGGATGCAGAGGCTCAAGAGAGTGATGCAGATGCTCAAGAGAGGGATGCAGAGGATGAAGAGAGTGATGCAGAGGCTCGAGAGAGTGATGCAGAGGCTCAAGAGAGGGATTCAGAGGCTCAAGAGAGGGATGCAGAGGCTTAAGAGAGTGATGCAGAGTCTGAAGAGAGTGTTGCAGAGGCTCAAGAGAGTGATGCAGAGGCTCAAGAGAGTGATGCAGAGACTCAAGAGAGTTATGCAGAGGCTCAAGAGAGTGATGCAGAGGCTTACGAGAGTGATGCAGAGGCTCAAGAGAGGGATGTAGAGGCTCAAGAGAGTGATGCAGAAGCTCAAGAGAGTGATGCAGAGGCTTAAGAGAGTGGTGCAGAGGCTTAAGAGAGGGGATGCAGAGGCTCAAGAGAGTGATGCAGAGGCTGAAGAGAGTGATGCAGAGGCTTAAGAGAGGGATGCAGAGGCTCAAGAGAGGGATGCAGAGGCTCAAGAGAGGGATGCAGAGGCTCAAGAGAGGGATGCAGAGGCTCAAGAGAGGGATGCAGAGGCTCTTGAGAGTGATGCAGAGGCTCAAGAGAGGGATGCAGAGGCTTAAGAGAGTGATGCAAAGGCTCAAGAGAGGGATGCAGAGGCTCATGAGAGGGATGCAGAGGCTCAAGAGAGTGATGCAGAGGCTCAAGAGAGTGATGCAGAGGCTTAAGAGAGGGATGCAGAGGCTCAAGAGAGTGATGCAGAGGCTCAAGAGAGCAGAGGCTGAGAGTGATGCAGAGGCTCAAGAGAGTGATGCAGAGGCTCAAGAGAGTGATGCAGAGGCTCAAGAGAGAGGATGCAGAGGCTCAAGAGAGTGATGCAGAGGCTCAAGAGAGTGATGCAGAGGCTCAAGAGAGTGATGCAGAGGCTCAAGAGAGTGATGCAGAGGCTTAAGAGAGTGATGCAGAGGCTCAAGAGAGTGATGCAGAGGCTCAAGAGAGTGATGCAGAGGCTCAAGAGAGTGATGCAGAGGCTCAAGAGAGTGATGCAGAGGCTCAAGAGAGTGATGCAGAGGCTCAAGAGAGTGATGCAGAGGCTCAAGAGAGTGATGCAGAGGCTCAAGAGAGTGATGCAGAGGCTCAAGAGAGTGATGCAGAGGCTCAAGAGAGTGATGCAGAGGCTCAAGAGAGTGATGCAGAGGCTCAAGAGAGTGATGCAGAGGCTCAAGAGAGGGATGCAGAGGCTCAAGAGAGGGATGCAGAGGCTCAAGAGAGTGATGCAGAGGCTCAAGAGAGTGATGCAGAGGCTCAAGAGAGGGATGCAGAGGCTCAAGAGAGTGATGCAGAGGCTCAAGAGAGTGATGCAGAGGCTCAAGAGAGTGATGCAGAGGCTCAGAGATGCAGAGGCTTAAGATGCAGAGGCTCAAGAGAGTGATGCAGAGGCTTAAGAGAGTGATGCAGAGGCTCAAGAGAGTGATGCAGAGGCTCAAGAGAGTGATGCAGAGGCTCAAGAGAGGGATGCAGAGGCTCAAGAGAGTGATGCAGAGGCTCAAGAGAGTGATGCAGAGGCTCAAGAGAGTGATGCAGAGGCTTAAGAGAGTGATGCAGAGGCTCAAGAGAGGATGCAGAGGCTCAAGAGAGTGATGCAGAGGCTCAAGAGAGGGATGCAGAGGCTTAAGAGAGTGATGCAGAGGCTCAAGAGAGTGATGCAGAGGCTCAAGAGAGTGATGCAGAGGCTCAAGAGAGGGATGCAGAGGCTCAAGAGAGGGATGCAGAGGCTCAAGAGAGTGATGCAGAGGCTCAAGAGAGTGATGCAGAGGCTCAAGAGAGTGATGCAGAGGCTCAAGAGAGTGATGCAGAGGCTCAAGAGAGGGATGCAGAGGCTTAAGAGAGTGATGCAGAGGCTCAAGAGAGTGATGCAGAGGCTCAAGAGAGGGATGCAGAGGCTCAAGAGAGTGATGCAGAGGCTCAAGAGAGTGATGCAGAGGCTCAAGAGAGTGATGCAGAGGCTCAAGAGAGTGATGCAGAGGCTCAAGAGAGTGATGCAGAGGCTCAAGAGAGTGATGCAGAGGCTCAAGAGAGGGATGCAGAGGCTCAAGAGAGTGATGCAGAGGCTCAAGAGAGTGATGCAGAGGCTCAAGAGAGTGATGCAGAGGCTCAAGAGAGTGATGCAGAGGCTCAAGAGAGTGATGCAGAGGCTCAAGAGAGTGATGCAGAGGCTTAAGAGAGTGATGCAGAGGCTCAAGAGAGTGATGCAGAGGCTCAAGAGAGGGATGCAGAGGCTCAAGAGAGTGATGCAGAGGCTCAAGAGAGTGATGCAGAGGCTCAAGAGAGTGATGCAGAGGCTCAAGAGAGTGATGCAGAGGCTCAAGAGAGTGATGCAGAGGCTCAAGAGAGTAGATGCAGAGAGCAGAGGCTCAAGAGAGTGATGCAGAGGCTCAAGAGAGTGATGCAGAGGCTCAAGAGAGTGATGCAGAGGCTCAAGAGAGTGATGCAGAGGCTCAAGAGAGTGATGCAGAGGCTCAAGAGAGTGATGCAGAGGCTCAAGAGAGTGATGCAGAGGCTCAAGAGAGTGATGCAGAGGCTCAAGAGAGTGATGCAGAGGCTCAAGAGAGTGATGCAGAGGCTCAAGAGAGTGATGCAGAGGCTCAAGAGAGTGATGCAGAGGCTCAAGAGAGTGATGCAGAGGCTCAAGAGAGTGATGCAGAGGCTCAAGAGAGTGATGCAGAGGCTCAAGAGAGTGATGCAGAGGCTCAAGAGAGTGATGCAGAGGCTCAAGAGAGTGATGCAGAGGCTCAAGAGAGTGATGCAGAGGCTCAAGAGAGGGATGCAGAGGCTCAAGAGAGTGATGCAGAGGCTCAAGAGAGGGATGCAGAGGCTCAAGAGAGTGATGCAGAGGCTCAAGAGAGTGATGCAGAGGCTCAAGAGAGTGATGCAGAGGCTCAAGAGAGGGATGCAGAGGCTCAAGAGAGTGATGCAGAGGCTCAAGAGAGTGATGCAGAGGCTCAAGAGAGGGATGCAGAGGCTCAAGAGAGGGATGCAGAGGCTCAAGAGAGGGATGCAGAGGCTCAAGAGAGGGATGCAGAGGCTCAAGAGAGGGATGCAGAGGCTCAAGAGAGTGATGCAGAGGCTCAAGAGAGTGATGCAGAGGCTTAAGAGAGTGATGCAGAGGCTCAAGAGAGTGATGCAGAGGCTCAAGAGAGGGATGCAGAGGCTCAAGAGAGGGATGCAGAGGCTCAAGAGAGTGATGCAGAGGCTTAAGAGAGGGATGCAGAGGCTCAAGAGAGTGATGCAGAGGCTCAAGAGAGTGATGCAGAGGCTCAAGAGAGGGATGCAGAGGCTCAAGAGAGTGATGCAGAGGCTCAAGAGAGTGATGCAGAGGCTCAAGAGAGTGATGCAGAGGCTCAAGAGAGTGATGCAGAGGCTCAAGAGAGTGATGCAGAGGCTCAAGAGAGTGATGCAGAGGCTCAAGAGAGTGATGCAGAGGCTCAAGAGAGTGATGCAGAGGCTCAAGAGAGTGATGCAGAGGCTCAAGAGAGTGATGCAGAGGCTCAAGAGAGTGATGCAGAGGCTCAAGAGAGTGATGCAGAGGCTCAAGAGAGGGATGCAGAGGCTCAAGAGAGTGATGCAGAGGCTCAAGAGAGTGATGCAGAGGCTCAAGAGAGTGATGCAGAGGCTCAAGAGAGTGATGCAGAGGCTCAAGAGAGTGATGCAGAGGCTCAAGAGAGTGATGCAGAGGCTCAAGAGAGTGATGCAGAGGCTCAAGAGAGTGATGCAGAGGCTCAAGAGAGGGATGCAGAGGCTCAGAGAGTGATGCAGAGGCTCAAGAGAGTGATGCAGAGGCTCAAGAGAGTGATGCAGAGGCTCAAGAGAGTGATGCAGAGGCTCAAGAGAGTGATGCAGAGGCTCAAGAGAGTGATGCAGAGGCTCAAGAGAGTGATGCAGAGGCTCAAGAGAGTGATGCAGAGGCTCAAGAGAGTGATGCAGAGGCTCAAGAGAGTGATGCAGAGGCTCAAGAGAGTGATGCAGAGGCTCAAGAGAGTGATGCAGAGGCTCAAGAGAGTGATGCAGAGGCTCAAGAGAGTGATGCAGAGGCTCAAGAGAGTGATGCAGAGGCTCAAGAGAGTGATGCAGAGGCTCAAGAGAGGGATGCAGAGGCTCAAGAGAGTGATGCAGAGGCTCAAGAGAGTGATGCAGAGGCTCAAGAGAGGGATGCAGAGGCTTAAGAGAGTGATGCAGAGGCTCAAGAGAGTGATGCAGAGGCTTAAGAGAGTGATGCAGAGGCTTAAGAGAGTGATGCAGAGGCTCAAGAGAGTGATGCAGAGGCTCAAGAGAGTGATGCAGAGGCTCAAGAGAGTGATGCAGAGGCTCAAGAGAGTGATGCAGAGGCTCAAGAGAGGGATGCAGAGGCTCAAGAGAGGGATGCAGAGGCTCAAGAGAGTGATGCAGAGGCTCAAGAGAGTGATGCAGAGGCTCAAGAGAGTGATGCAGAGGCTCAAGAGAGTGATGCAGAGGCTCAAGAGAGTGATGCAGAGGCTCAAGAGAGGGATGCAGAGGCTCAAGAGAGTGATGCAGAGGCTCAAGAGAGGGATGCAGAGGCTCAAGAGAGTGATGCAGAGGCTCAAGAGAGTGATGCAGAGGCTCAAGAGAGTGATGCAGAGGCTCAAGAGAGTGATGCAGAGGCTCAAGAGAGTGATGCAGAGGCTCAAGAGAGGGATGCAGAGGCTCAAGAGAGTGATGCAGAGGCTCAAGAGAGTGATGCAGAGGCTCAAGAGAGTGATGCAGAGGCTCAAGAGAGTGATGCAGAGGCTCAAGAGAGGGATGCAGAGGCTCAAGAGAGTGATGCAGAGGCTCAAGAGAGTGATGCAGAGGCTCAAGAGAGTGATGCAGAGGCTCAAGAGAGTGATGCAGAGGCTCAAGAGAGTGATGCAGAGGCTCAAGAGAGTGATGCAGAGGCTCAAGAGAGTGATGCAGAGGCTCAAGAGAGTGATGCAGAGGCTTAAGAGAGTGATGCAGATGCAGAGGATGCAAGAGAGAGTGATGCAGAGGCTCAAGAGAGTGATGCAGAGGCTCAAGAGAGGGATGCAGAGGCTCAAGAGAGTGATGCAGAGGCTCAAGAGAGTGATGCAGAGGCTCAAGAGAGTGATGCAGAGGCTCAAGAGAGTGATGCAGAGGCTCAAGAGAGGGATGCAGAGGCTCAAGAGAGTGATGCAGAGGCTCAAGAGAGGGATGCAGAGGCTCAAGAGAGTGATGCAGAGGCTCAAGAGAGTGATGCAGAGGCTCAAGAGAGGGATGCAGAGGCTCAAGAGAGGGATGCAGAGGCTCAAGAGAGTGATGCAGAGGCTCAAGAGAGGGATGCAGAGGCTCAAGAGAGGGATGCAGAGGCTCAAGAGAGTGATGCAGAGGCTCAAGAGAGTGATGCAGAGGCTCAAGAGAGTGATGCAGAGGCTCAAGAGAGTGATGCAGAGGCTCAAGAGAGTGATGCAGAGGCTCAAGAGAGTGATGCAGAGGCTCAAGAGAGTGATGCAGAGGCTCAAGAGAGTGATGCAGAGGCTCAAGAGAGTGATGCAGAGGCTCAAGAGAGTGATGCAGAGGCTCAAGAGAGTGATGCAGAGGCTTAAGAGAGTGATGCAGAGGCTCAAGAGAGTGATGCAGAGGCTCAAGAGAGTGATGCAGAGGCTCAAGAGAGTGATGCAGAGGCTCAAGAGAGTGATGCAGAGGCTCAAGAGAGTGATGCAGAGGCTCAAGAGAGTGATGCAGAGGCTCAAGAGAGTGATGCAGAGGCTCAAGAGAGGGATGCAGAGGCTCAAGAGAGTGATGCAGAGGCTCAAGAGAGTGATGCAGAGGCTCAAGAGAGTGATGCAGAGGCTCAAGAGAGTGATGCAGAGGCTCAAGAGAGTGATGCAGAGGCTCAAGAGAGTGATGCAGAGGCTCAAGAGAGTGATGCAGAGGCTCAAGAGAGTGATGCAGAGGCTCAAGAGAGTGATGCAGAGGCTCAAGAGAGGGATGCAGAGGCTTAAGAGAGTGATGCAGAGGCTCAAGAGAGGGATGCAGAGGCTCAAGAGAGGGATGCAGAGGCTCAAGAGAGTGATGCAGAGGCTCAAGAGAGTGATGCAGAGGCTCAAGAGAGTGATGCAGAGGCTCAAGAGAGGGATGCAGAGGCTTAAGAGAGTGATGCAGAGGCTCAAGAGAGTGATGCAGAGGCTCAAGAGAGTGATGCAGAGGCTGAAGAGAGTGATGCAGAGGCTAAAGAGAGTGATGCAGAGGCTCAAGAGAGGGATGCAGAGGCTCAAGAGAGTGATGCAGAGGCTCAAGAGAGGGATGCAGAGGCTCAAGAGAGATGCAGAGGCTGAGAGTGATGCAGAGGCTTAAGAGAGGGAGAGGGAGAGCAGAGGCTCAAGAGAGGAATGCAGAGGCTCAAGTGAGGGATGCAGAGGCTCAAGAGAGGGATGCAGAGGCTCAAGAGAGTGATGCAGAGGATCAAGAGAGTGATGCAGAGGCTCAAGAGAGTGATGCAGAGGCTCAAGAGAGGGATGCAGAGGCTCAAGAGAGGGATGCAGAGGCTTAAGAGAGTGATGCAGAGGCTCAAGAGAGTGATGCAGAGGCTCAAGAGAGGGATGCAGAGGCTCAAGAGAGTGATGCAGAGACTCAAGAGAGTTATGCAGAGGCTCAAGAGAGTGATGCAGAGGCTTACGAGAGTGATGCAGAGGCTCAAGAGAGGGATGTAGAGGCTCAAGAGAGTGATGCAGAAGCTCAAGAGAGTGATGCAGAGGCTTAAGAGAGTGGTGCAGAGGCTTAAGAGAGGGGATGCAGAGGCTCAAGAGAGTGATGCAGAGGCTGAAGAGAGTGATGCAGAGGCTTAAGAGAGGGATGCAGAGGCTCAAGAGAGGGATGCAGAGGCTCAAGAGAGGGATGCAGGGGCTCAAGAGAGGGATGCAGAGGCTCAAGAGAGGGATGCAGAGACTCTTGAGAGTGATGCAGAGGCTCAAGAGAGGGATGCAGAGGCTTAAGAGAGTGATGCAAAGGCTCAATAGAGGGATGCAGAGGCTCATGAGAGGGATGCAGGAGTTCAAGAGAGGGATGCAGAGGCTCAAGAGAGTGATGCAGAGGCTTAAGAGAGGGATGCAGAGGCTCAAGAGAGGGATGCAGAGGCTCAAGAGAGTGATGCAGAGGCTCAAGAGAGGGATGCAGAGGCTCCAGAGAGGGATGCAGAGGCTCAAGAGAGTGATGCAGAGGCTCAAGAGAGGGATGCAGAGGCTTAAGAGAGTGATGCAGAGGCTGAAGAGAGTGATGCAGAGGCTCAAGAGAGTGATGCAGAGGCTTAAGAGAGTGATGCAGAGGCTTAAGAGAGTGATGCAGAGGCTCAAGAGAGTGATGCAGAGGCTCAAGAGAGGGATGCAGAGGCTCAAGAGAGTGATGCAGAGGCTCAGAGAGGCTTAAGAGAGTGATGCAGAGGCTCAAGAGAGGATGCAAGAGAGTGATGCAGAGGCTCGAAGAGAGTGATGCAGAGGCTCTCAAGAGAGGGATGCAGAGGCTCAAGAGAGTGATGCAGAGGCTCAAGAGAGTGCAGAGGCTCAAGAGAGTCTGAAAAAGAGAGATGCAGAGGCTCAAGAGAGGGATGCAGAGGCTCAAGAGAGTGATGCAGAGGCTTACGAGAGTAATGCAGAGGCTTAAGAGAGTGAGGTAGAGGCAGAGGCTTAGCAGAGAGGGATGGCAGAGGCTCAAGAGAGTGATGCAGAGGCTTAAGAGGGTGATGCAGAGGCTCAAGAGAGTGATGCAGAGGCTCAAGAGAGGGATGCAGGGAGAGTGATGCAGAGGCTCAAGAGAGGGATTCAGAGGCTCAAGAGCGTGATGCAGAGGCTTAAGAGAGTGATGCAAAGGCTTAAGAGAGGGAGGCAGAGGCTCAAGAGAGGGATGCAGAGGCTCAAGAGAGGGAAGCAAAGGCTCAAGAGAGGGATGCAGAGGCTCAAGAGAGTGATGCAGAGGCTCATGAGAGTGATGCAGAGGCTCAAGAGAGTGATGCAGAGGCTCAAGAGAGATGCAGAGGCTCATGAGAGTGATGCAGAGGCTCAAGAGAGTGATGCAGAGGCTTAAGAGAGTGATGCAGAGGCTTAAGAGAGGGATGCAGAGGCTAAAGAGAGTGAAGAGAGTGCAGAGGCATGCAGAGGCTCAAGAGAGATGCAGAGGCTTAAGAGAGTGATGCAGAGGCTCAAGAGAGGGATTGCAGAGGCTCAAGAGAGGGATGCAGAGGCTCATGAGAGGGATGCAGAGGCTTAAGAGAGTGATGCAGAGTCTGAAGAGAGTGTTGCAGAGGCTCAAGAGAGGGATGCAGAGGCTCAAGAGAGTGATGCAGAGGCTCAAGAGAGTTATGCAGAGGCTCAAGAGAGTGATGCAGAGGCTTACGAGAGTGATGCAGAGGCTCAAGAGAGGGATGTAGAGGCTCAAGAGAGTGATGCAGAAGCTCAAGAGAGTGATGCAGAGGCTTAAGAGAGTGGTGCAGAGGCTTAAGAGAGGGGATGCAGAGGCTCAAGAGAGTGATGCAGAGGCTCAAGAGAGTGATGCAGAGGCTCAAGAGAGGGATGCAGAGGCTCAAGAGAGGGATGCAGAGGCTCAAGAGAGGGATGCAGAGGCTCAAGAGAGTGATGCAGAGGCTCAAGAGAGGGATGCAGAGGCTCTTGAGAGTGATGCAGAGGCTCAAGAGAGGGATGCAGAGGCTTAACAGAGTGATGCATAGGCTCAATTGAGAGGAAGCAAAGGTTCATGAGAGGGATGCAGCAGTTCAAGAGAGGGATGAAGAGGCTTAAATTGTGATGCAGAGGCTTAAGAGAGCGATGCAGAGGCTCAAGAGAATGATGCAGAGGCTCAAGAGAGTGATGCAGAGGCTCAAGAAAGGGATGCTGAGGCTCCAGAGAGGGATGCAGAGGCTCAAGAGAGTGATGCAGAGGCTGAAAAGAGAGATGCAGAGGCTCAAGAGAGTAATGCAGAGGCTCAAGAGAATGATGCAGAGGCTCAAGAGAGTGATGCAGAGGATCAAGAGAGGGATGCAGAGGCTGAAGAGAGTGATGCAGAGGCTCAAGAGAGTGATGCAGAGGCTCAGGAGAGTGATGTAGAGGGTCAAGAGAGTGATGCAGAGGCTCAAGAGAGTAATGCAGAGGCTCAAGAGAATGATGCAGAGGCTCAAGAGAGTAATGATGAGGATTAAGAGAGGGATGCAGAGGCTTAAGAGAGTGATGCAGAGGCTCAAGAGAGTGATGCAGAGGCTCAAGAGAGTGATGTAGAGGCTCAAGAGAGTGATGCAGAGGCTCAAGAGACTGATGCAGAGGCTCAGGAGAGTGATGCAGATGCTTAGGAGAATGATGCAGAGGCTCAAGAGAGCGATGCAGAGGCTGAAGAGAGTGATGCAGATGCTCAAGAGAGGGATGCAAAGGCTCAAGAGAGTGATGCAGAGACTCAAGAGTGTTATGCAGTGGCTCAAAAGAGTGATTTAGAAGCTTACGAGAGTGATGCAGAGGCTCAAGAGAGAGATGCAGAAGCTTAAGAGAGTGATGCAAAGGCTCAAGAGAGGGATGCAGAGGCTCAAGAAAGGGATGCAGGAGTTCAAGAGAGCGATGCAGAGGCTCAAGAAAGGGATGCAGATTCTTAAGAAAGTGATGCAGAGGCTCAAAATAGGGATGCAGAGGATGAAGAGAGTGATGCAGAGGCTCGAGAGAGTGATGCAGAGGCTCAAGAGAGGGATTCAGAGGCTCAAGAGAGGGATGCAGAGGCTTAAGAGAGTGATGCAGAGGCTGAAGAGAGTGTTGCAGAGGCTCAAGAGAGTGATGCAGAGGCTCAAGAGAGTGATGTAAGAGAGACTCAAGAGAGTGATGCAGAGGCTTAGGAGAGTGATGCAGAGGCTCAAGAGAGGGATGCAGAGGCTCAAGAGAGTGATGCAGAGGCTCAAGAGAGGGATGCAGAGGCTCAAGAGAGTGATGCAGAGGCTCAAGAGAGTGATGCAGAGGCTCAAGAGAGTGATGCAGAGACTCTTGAGAGTGATGCAGAGGCTCAAGAGAGGGATGCAGAGGCTTAAGAGAGTGATGCAGAGGCTCAATTGAGAGGATGCAGAGGCTCATGAGAGAGATGCAGGAGTTCAAGAGAGGGATGCAGAGGCTCAAGAGAGTGATGCAGAGGCTTAAGAGAGGGATGCAGAGGCTCAAGAGAATGATGCAGAGGCTCAAGAGAGTGCTGCAGAGGCTCAAGAGAGGGATGCTGAGGCTCAAGAGAGGGATGCAGAGGCTCAAGAGAGTGATGCAGAGGCTCAAGAGAGTAATGCAGAGGCTCAAGAGAATGATGTAGATGCTCAAGAGAGTAATGTTGAGGATTAAGAGAGGGATGCAGAGGCTTAAGAGAGTGATGCAGAGGCTCAAGAGAGTGATGCAGAGGCTCAAGAGAGTGATGTAGAGGCTCAAGAGAGTGATGCAGAGGCTCAAGAGAGTGATGAGAGGATTAAGAGAGGGATGCAGAGGCTAAAGAGAGTGATGCAGAGGCTCAAGAGAGTGATGCAGAGGCTCAAGAGAGTGATGCAGAGGCTCAAGAGAGGGATGCAGAGGCTCAAGAGAGTGATGCAGAGGCTCAAGAGAGTGATGCAGAGGCTCAAGAGAGTGATGCAGAGGCTCAGGAGAGTTATGCAGATGCTTAGGAGAATGATGCAGAGGCTCAAGAGAGGGATGCTGAGGCTGAAGAGAGTGATGCAGATGCTCAGGAGAGTTATGCAGTGGCTCAAAAGAGTGATGCAGAGGCTTACGAGAGTGATGCAGAGGCTCAACAGAGAGATGGAGAAGATTAAAAGAGTGATGCAAAGGCTGAAGAGAGTGATGCAGAGGCTTAAGAGAGGGATGCAGAGGCTCAAGAGAGGGATACAAAAGCTCATGAGAGGGATGCAGATGCTCAAGAGAGGGATGCAGAGGCTCATGAGAGGGATGCAGGAGTTCAAGAGAGGGATGCAGAGGCTCAAGAGTGTGATGCAGAAGCTTAAGAGAGGGATGCAGAGGCTCAAGAGAATGATGCAGAGGCTCAAGAGAGTGCTGCAGAGGCTGAAGAGAGTGATGCAGAGGCTCTAGAGAGTGATGCACAGGCTTAAGAGAGTGATGCAGAGGCTTACGAGAAGGATGCAGAGGCTCAATAGAGGGATGCAAAGGCTCAAGAGAGTGATTCAGAGGCTTATGCGAGTGATCAAGAGGATCAAGAGAGTGACACAGAGGCTCGAGAGAGTTATGCAGAGGCCTCAAGAGAGGGATTCAGAGGCTTAAGAGAGTGATGTAGAAGCTCAAGATAGGGATGAAGAGTTTGAAAAGAGAGATGCAGAGGCTCAAGAGAGGGAAGCAGAGGCTCAAAGGAGTGATTCAGAGGCTTACGAGAGTAATGCAGAGGCTTAAGAGAGTGAGATAGAGGCTTAAGAGAGGGATGCAGAGGCTCAAGAGAGTGATGCAGAGGCTTACGAGAGTGATGCAGAGGCTCAAGAGAGTGATGCAGAGGCTCAAGAGAGGGATGCAGAGGCTCAAGAGAGTGATGCAGAGGCTCAAGAGAGGGATGCAGAGGCTCAAGAGAGCAGAGGCAGAGGGATGCTAGGCTTAAGAGAGTGATGCAGAGGCTCAAGAGAGGGATGCAGAGGCTCAAGAGAGGGATGCAGAGGCTCAAGAGAGGGATGCAGAGGCTCAAGAGAGGGATGCAGAGGCTCAAGAGAGGGATGCAGAGGCTCAAGAGAGGGATGCAGAGGCTCAAGAGAGTGATGCAGAGGCTCAAGAGAGGGATGCAGAGGCTTAAGAGAGTGATGCAAAGGCTCAAGAGAGGGATGCAGAGGCTCATGAGAGGGATGCAGAGGCTCAAGAGAGGGATGCAGAGGCTCAAGAGAGTGATGCAGAGGCTTACGAGAGTGATGCAGAGGCTTAAGAGAGGGATGCAGAGGCTAAAGAGAGTGATGCAGAGGCTCAAAGAGGGATGCAGAGGCAAAAGAGGGTGATGCAGAGGCTCAAGAGAGTGATGCAGAGGCTCAAGAGAGGGATGCAGAGGCTTAAGAGAGTGATGCAGAGGCTCAAGAGAGGGATGCAGAGGCTTAAGAGAGTGATGCAGAGGCTCAAGAGAGTGATGCAGAGGCTCAAGAGAGGGATTCAGAGGCTCAAGAGAGGGATGCAGAGGCTTAAGAGAGTGATGCAGAGTCTGAAGAGAGCGTTGCAGAGGCTCAAGAGAGGGATGCAGAGGCTCAAGAGAGTGATGCAGAGGCTCAAGAGAGTGATGCAGAGGCTCAAGAGAGTGATGCAGAGGCTTAAGAGAGTGATGCAGAGGCTCAAGAGAGGGATGTAGAGGCTCAAGAGAGTGATGCAGAAGCTTAAGAGAGTGATGCAGAGGCTTAAGAGAGTGGTGCAGAGGCTTAAGAGAGGGGATGCAGAGGCTCAAGAGAGTGATGCAGAGGCTGAAGAGAGTGATGCAGAGGCTTAAGAGAGGGATGCAGAGACTCAAGAGAGGGATGCAGAGGCTCATGAGAGTGATGCAGGCGCTCAAGAGAGGTATGCAGAGGCTCAAGAGAGGGATGCAGAGACTCTTGAGAGTGATGCAGAGGCTCAAGAGAGGGATGCAGAGGCTTAAGAGAGTGATGCAAAGGCTCAATAGAGGGATGCAGAGGCTCATGAGAGGAATGAGGAGTTCAAGAGAGGGATGTCAAGAAGAGGCTTTAGATTGTGATGCAGAGGCTTAAGAGAGGGATGCAGAGGCTCAAGAGAATGATGCAGAGGCTCAAGAGAGTGATGCAGAGGCTCAAGAGAGGGATGCAGAGGCTCCAGAGAGGGATGCAGAGGCTCAAGAGAGTGATGCAGAGGCTGAAGAGAGAGATGCAGAGGCTTAAGAGAGTGATGCAGAGGCTCAAGAGAGTAATGCAGAGGATCAAGGCTCAGAGAATGATGCAGAGGCTTAAGAGAGGGATGCAGAGGCTCAAGAGAATGATGCAGAGGCTCAAGAGAGTAATGAGAGGATTAAGAGAGGGATGCAGAGGCTCAAGAGAGTGATGCAGAGGCTCAAGAGAGTGATGCAGAGGCTCAAGAGAGTGATGAGAGATGCAGCTCAAGAGAGTGATGCAGAGGCTCAAGAGAGTGATGCAGAGGCTCATGAGAGTGATGCAGAGGCTCAAGAGAGTGATGCAGAGGCTTAAGAGAGTGATGCAGAGGCTTAAGAGAGGGATGCAGAGGCTCAAGAGAGTGATGCAGAGGCTCAAGAGAGTGATGCAGATGCTTTGGAGAGTGATGCAGAGGCTCAAGAGAGGGATGCAGAGGCTGAAGAGAGTGATGCAGAGGCTCAAGAGAGTGATGCAGAGAGGGATGCAGAGGCTCAAGAGAGTGATGCAGAGACTCAAGAGAGTTATGCAGAGGCTCAAGAGAGTGATGCAGAGGCTTACGAGAGTGATGCAGAGGCTCAAGAGAGCAGATGCAGAGGCTTAAGAGAGTGATGCAGAGGCTCAAGAGAGGGATGCAGAGGCTCATGAAAGGGATGCAGAGGTTCAAGAGAGTGATGCAGAGGCTCAAGAGAGGGATGCAGAGGCTTAAGAAAGTGATGCAGAGGCTCAAGAGAGGGATGCAGAGGCTGAAGAGAGTGATGCAGAGGCTCAAGAGAGTGATGCAGAGGCTCAAGAGAGGGATGCAGAGGCTCAAGAGAGTGATGCAGAGGCTTAAGAGAGTGATGCAGAGGCTCAAGAGAGTGATGCAGAGGCTCAAGAGAGTGATGCAGAGGCTCAAGAGAGTGATGCAGAGGCTCAAGAGAGTGATGCAGAGGCTTAAGAGAGGGATGCAGAGGCTCAAGAGAGTGATGCAGAGGCTCAAGAGAGTGATGCAGAGGCTGCAGAGGCTTAAGAGAGGATGCAGAGGCTCAAGAGAGGGATACAAAGGCTCATGAGAGGGATGCAGGCGCTCAAGAGAGGTATGCAGATGCTCAAGACAGGGATGCAGAGGCTCTTGAGAGTGATGCAGAGGCTCAAGAGAGGGATGCAGAGGCTTAAGAGAGTGATGCATAGGCTCAATTGAGGGAAGCAAAGGTTCATGAGAGGGATGCAGGAGTTCAAGAGAGGGATGCAGAGGCTCAAGAGAGTGATGCAGAGGCTTAAGAGAGGGATGCAGAGGCTCAAGAGAATGATGCAGAGGCTCAAGAGAGTGATGCAGAGGCTCAAGAGAGGGCAGAGGCTGAAGAGAGTGATGCAGAGGCTCAAGAGGGATGCAGAGGCTCAAGAGAGTGATGCAGAGGCTGAAAGGCTCAGAGAGATGCAGAGGCTCAAGAGAGTAATGCAGAGGCTCAAGAGAATGATGTAGAGGCTCAAGAGAGTGATGCAGAGGCTCAAGAGAGGGATGCAGAGGCTTAAGAGAGTGATGCAGAGGCTCAAGAGAGTGATGCAGAGGCTCAAGAGAGTGATGCAGAGGCTCAAGAGAGTGATGCAGAGGCTCAAGAGAGTGATGCAGAGGCTCAAGAGAGTGATGCAGAGGCTCAAGAGAGTAATGATGAGGATTAAGAGAGGGATGCAGAGGCTTAAGAGAGTGATGCAGAGGCTCAAGAGAGTGATGCAGAGGCTCAAGAGAGTGATGCAGAGGCTCAAGAGAGTGATGCAGAGGCTCAAGAGAGTGATGCAGAGGCTCAGGAGAGTGATGCAGATGCTTAAGAGAGTGATGCAGAGGCTCAAGAGAGCGATGAAGAGGCTGAAGAGAGTGATGCAGATGCTCAAGAGAGGGATGCAAAGGCTCAAGAGAGTGATGCAGAGAGTCAAGAGTGTTATGCAGTGGCTCAAGAGAGTGATGCAGAGGCTTACGAGAGTGATGCAGAGGCTCAAGAGAGTGATGCAGAGGCTTAAGAGAGTGATGCAAAGGCTCAAGAGAGGGATGCAGAGGCTCATGAAAGGGATGCAGGAGTTCAAGAGAGCGATGCAGAGGCTCAAGAAAGGGATGCAGAGGCTTAAGAAAGTGATGCAGAGGCTCAAGATAGGGATGCAGCAGGGGCTCAAAATAGGGATGCAGAGGATGAAGAGAGTGAGGCAGAGGCTCGAGAGAGTGATGCAGAGGCTCAAGAGAGGGATGCAGAGGCTCAAGAGAGTGATGCAGAGGCTTAAGAGAGTGATGCAGAGGCTCAAGAGAGTGATGCAGAGGCTCAAGAGAGTGATGCAGAGGCTCAAGAGAGTGATGCAGACGCTCAAGAGAGTGATGCAGATGCTTAGGAGAATGATGCAGAGGCTCAAGAGAGGGATGCAGAGGCTCAAGAGAGTGATGCAGAGGCTCAAGAGAGGGATGCAGAGGCTCAAGAGAGGGATGCAGAGGCTTAAGAGAGTGATGCAGAGGCTCAAGAGAGTGATGCAGAGACTCTTGAGAGTGATGCAGAGGCTCAAGAGAGGGATGCAGAGGCTTAAGAGAGTGATGCAGAGGCTCAATTGAGGGAAGCAGAGGCTCATGAGAGAGATGCAGGAGTTCAAGAGAGGGATGCAGAGGCTCAAGAGAGTGATGCAGAGGCTTAAGGGAGAGGCGATGCAGAGGCTCAAGAGAGTGATGCAGAGGCTCAAGAGAGTGATGCAGAGGCTCAAGAGAGGGATGCAGAGGCTCCAGAGAGGGATGCAGAGGCTCAAGAGAGTGATGCAGAGGCTCAAGAGAGTAATGCAGAGGCTCAAGAGAATGATGCAGAGGCTCAAGAGAGTGATGCAGAGGCTCAAGAGAGGGATGCAGAGGCTTAAGAGAGTGATGCAGAGGCTCAAGAGAGTGATGCAGAGGCTCAAGAGAGTGATGCAGAGGCTCAAGAGAGTGATGCAGAGGCTCAAGAGAGTAATGATGCAGGAGGCTAAGAGAGGGATGCAGAGGCTTAAGAGAGTGATGCAGAGGCTCAAGAGAGTGATGCAGAGGCTCAAGAGAGTGATGCAGAGGCTCAAGAGAGTGATGCAGAGGCTCAGGAGAGTGATGCAGAGGCTCAAGAGAGTTATGCAGATGCTTAGGAGAATGATGCAGAGGCTCAAGAGAGGGATGCAGAGGCTGAAGAGAGTGATGCAGATGCTCAAGAGAGTGATGCAGAGGCTCAAGAGAGTGATGCAGAGGCTCAAGAGAGTGATGCAGAGGCTCAAGAGAGTGATGCAGAGGCTTAAGAGAGTGATGCAGAGGCTCAAGAGAGAGATGCAGAGGCTCAAAGAGTGATGCAGAGGCTGAAGAGAGTGATGCAGAGAGAGAGAGGGATGCAGAGGCTCAAGAGAGGGATGCAGAGGCTCAAGAGAGGGATGCAGAGGCTCAAGAGAGGGATGCAGAGGCTCAAGAGAGGGATGCAGAGGCTCAAGAGAGGGATGCAGAGGCTCAAGAGAGTGATGCAGAGGCTTAAGAGAGAGGATGCAGAGGCTCAAGAGAGTGATGCAGAGGCTCAAGAGAGTGATGCAGAGGCTGAAGAGAGTGATGCAGAGGCTCTAGAGAGTGATGCAGAGGCTTAAGAGAGTGATGCAGAGGCTTAAGAGAAGGATGCAGAGGCTCAAGAGAGGGATGCAAAGGCTCAAGAGAGTGATTCAGAGGCTTATGCGAGTGATCAAGAGGATCAAGAGAGTGATCCAGAGGCTCGAGAGAGTTATGCAGAGGCCTCAAGAGAGGGATTCAGAGGCTTAAGAGAGTGATGTAGAAGCTCAAGATAGGGATGAAGAGTTTGAAAAGAGAGATGCAGAGGCTCAAGAGAGGGAAGCAGAGGCTCAAAGGAGTGATTCAGAGGCTTACGAGAGTAATACAGAGGCTTAAGAGAGTGAGATAGAGGCTTAAGAGAGGGATGCAGAGGCTCAAGAGAGTGATGCAGAGGCTTACGAGGGTGATGCAGAGGCTCAAGACAGTGATGCAGAGGCTCAAGAGAGGGATGCAGGGGCTCAAGAGAGTGATGCAGAGGCTCAAGAGAGGGATTCAGAGGCTCAAGAGCGTGATGCAGAGGCTTAAGAGAGTGATGCAAAGGCTTAAGAGAGGGAGGCAGAGGCTAAAGAGAGGGATGCAGAGGCTCAAGAGAGGGATGCAGAGGCTCAAGAGAGGGAAGCAGAGGCTCAAGTGAGGGATGCAGAGGCACAAGAGAGGGATGCAGAGGCTCTTGAGAGTGATGCAGAGGCTCAAGAGAGGGATGCAGAGGCTTAAGAGAGTGATGCAAAGGCTCAAGAGAGGGATGCAGAGGCTCATGAGAGGGATGCAGGAGTTCAAGAGAGGGATGCAGAGGCTCAAGAGAGTGATTCAGAGGCTTACGAGAGTGATGCAGAGGCTTAAGAGTGGGATGCAGAGGCTAAAGAGAGTGATGCAGGGGCTCAAAGTAGGGATGCAGAGGCATAAGAGGGTGATGCAGAGGCTCAAGAGAGTGATGCAGAGGCTCAAGAGAGGGATTCAGAGGCTCAAGAGAGTGATGCAGAGGCTTAAGAGAGTGATGCAGAGGCTCAAGAGAGTGATGCAGAGGCTCGAGAGAGATGCAGAGGCAGAGAGGGATTCAGCTCAAGAGAGGGATGCAGAGGCTTAAGAGAGTGATGCAGAGTCTGAAGAGAGCGTTGCAGAGGCTCAAGAGAGGGATGCAGAGGCTCAAGAGAGTGATGCAGAGGCTCAAGAGAGTGATGCAGAGGCTCAAGAGAGTGATGCAGAGGCTTAAGAGAGTGATGCAGAGGCTCAAGAGAGGGATGCAGAGGCTCAAGAGAGTGATGCAGAAGCTCAAGAGAGTGATGCAGAGGCTTAAGAGAGTGGTGCAGAGGCTTAAGAGAGGGGATGCAGAGGCTCAAGAGAGTGATGCAGAGGCTGAAGAGAGTGATGCAGAGGCTAAAAAGAGGGATGCAGAGGCTCAAGAGAGGGATACAAAGGCTCATGAGAGGGATGCAGGCGCTCAAGAGAGGTATGCAGATGCTCAAGACAGGGATGCAGAGGCTCTTGAGAGTGATGCAGAGGCTCAAGAGAGGGATGCAGAGGCTTAAGAGAGTGATGCATAGGCTCAATTGAGGGAAGCAAAGGTTCATGAGAGGGATGCAGGAGTTCAAGAGAGGGATGAAGAGGCTTAAGATTGTGATGCAGAGGCTTAAGAGAGCGATGCAGAGGCTCAAGAGAATGATGCAGAGGCTCAAGAGAGTGCTGCAGAGGCTCAAGAAAGGGATGCTGAGGCTCCAGAGAGGGATGCAGAGGCTCAAGAGAGTGATGCAGAGGCTGAAAAGAGAGATGCAGAGGCTGAAGAGAGTAATGCAGAGGCTCAAGAGAGTAATCCAGTGGCTCAAGAGAATGATGTAGATGCTTAAGAGAGGGATGCAGAGGCTCAAGAGAATGATGCAGAGGCTCATGAGAGTAATGATGAGGATTAAGAGAGGGATGCAGAGGCTTAAGAGAGTGATGCAGAGGCTCAAGAAAGTGATGCAGAGGCTCAAGAGAGTGATGTAGAAGCTCAAGAGAGTGATGCAGAGGCTCAAGAGAGTGATGCAAAGGATCATGAGAGTGATGCAGAGGCTAAAGAGAGTGATGCAGAGGCTTAAGAGAGTGATGCAGAGGCTTAAGAGAGGGATGCAGAGGCTCAAGAGAGTGATGCAGAGGCTCAAGAGAGTGATGCAGATGCTTTGGGGAATGATGCAGAGGCTCAAGTGAGGGATGCGGAGGCTGAAGATAGTGATGCAGATGCTCAGGAGAGGGGTGCAAAGGCTCAAGAGAGTGATGCAGAGACTCAAGAGAGTTATGCTGTGGCTCAAGAGAGTGATGCAGAGGCTTACGAGAGTGATGCAGAGGCTCAAGAGAGAGATGCAGAGGCTTAAGCGAGTGATGCAAAGGCTCATGAGAGGGATGCTAAGGCTCATGAAAGGGATGCAGGAGTTCAAGAGAGCGATGCAGAGGCTCAAGAAAGGGATGCAGAGGCTTAAGAAAGTGATGCAGGGGCTCAAAATAGGGATGCAGAGGATGAAGAGAGTGAGGCAAAGGCTCGAGAGAGTGATGCAGAGGATCAAGAGAGGGAAGCAGAGGCTTAAGAGAGTGATGCAGAGGCTGAAGAGAGTGATGCAGAGGCTCAAGAGAGTGATGCAGAGGATCAAGAGAGGGAAGCAGAGGCTTAAGAGAGTGATGCAGAGGCTGAAGAGAGTGATGCAGAGGCTCTAGAGAGTGATGCAGAGGCTTAAGAGAGTGATGCAGAGGCTTACGAGAAGGATGCAGAGGCTCAAGAGAGGGATGCAAAGGCTCAAGCGAGTGATTCAGAGGCTTATGCGAGTGATCAAGAGGATCAAGAGAGTGACCCAGAGGCTCGAGAGGGTTATGCAGAGGCCTCAAGAGAGGGATTCAGAGGCTTAAGAGAGTGATGCAGTGGCTGAAGAGAGTGTTGCAGAAGCTCAAGAGAGGGATGAAGAGTCTGAAAATAGAGATGCAGAGGCTAAAGAGAGGGATGCAGAGGCTCAAAAGAGCGATTCAGAGGCTTACGAGAGTAATGCAGAGGCTTAAGAGAGTGAGGTAGAGGCTTCGGAGAGGGATGCAGAGGCTCAAGAGAGTGATTCGCAGTTTGAAATTACGACTTTTTATTCTGAAAATATGCCAATAACTTAAAGCCGCGATGGGTCACATTTTGCTCAAACCTTCCCTGCAGTTTTCAAAATATCCCAAACATCCCAAATTTAACCCTTGAGCAATATTTTGGAGCAAATATTCTCGCTCTCTGCACGTATTCGCAGTTTGAAATTACTACTTTTTATACCGAAAATAAGCCAATTACTGGGAGCTGCGATGGGTCACATTTTGCCCTCCCCCCTGCAGTTTTCAAAATATCCCAAACATCATAAATTCGAGGCTTGAGCCTTATATTGGAGCCAAATTCTGGATCTCTTCACGTATTCGCAGATTGAAATTACGACTTTTTATACAGAAAATATGCCAATTACTGAAAGCGGTTTTGGACCACATTTTGCCCAAACCCTCCCTACAGTTTTTATATTTTTTCTAACATACCAAATTCGACCCTTGAGCCATATTTTGGAGGCAAATTCTGGCTCTCTGCAAGTGATCGCCGTTTGAAATTACGAATTTTTGTACCGCAAATATGCCAATTACTGAGAGCGGCGATGGGTCACATTTTGACCAAACGCACCCTGTAGTTTTCAAAATATCCAAAACATCCCAAATTCGACGCTTGAGTTATATTTTGGAGCCCAATTCTGGCTCTGTGCACGTATTCGCAGTTTGAAATTACGACTTTTTATACCGAAAATATGCCAATTACTTAGAATAGCGATGGGTCACATTTTGCCCAAACCCCTCCTGCAGTTTTCAAAAAATCCCAAACATGCCAAAATCGACCCTTGAGCCATATTTTGGAGTCAAATTCTCGCTCTCTGCACGTGATCGCCGTTTGAAATTACGACTTTTTATACCGAAAATATGCCAATTACTGAAAGCGGCGATAAGTCGCATTTAGCCCAAACCACCCCTGCAGTTTTAAAAATATCCTAAACATCCCAAATTCGACGCTTGAGCCACATTTTGGATCCAAATTCTGGCTCTCTTCACGTATTCGCAGTTTGAAATTACGAATTTTTATACCGAAAATATGCCAATTACTGAGAGCAGCATTGGGTCATATTTTGACCAAACCCACCCTGCAGTTTTTAAAACATCCAAAACACTCCAAATTCGACGTTTGAGCCATATTTTGGAGCCAAATTCTGGTTCTCTGCACGTATTCGCAGATTGAAATTACGATATTTTATACAGAAAATATGCCAATTACTGGGAGCGGCGATTGGTCACATTTTACCCTAACCACCCGCAAGAGTTTTCAAAATATCACAAACATCCCATATTCGACGCTTGAGCCATATTTTGGAGCCAAATTCTGGCTCTCTGCACGTAATCGCAGTTTGAAATTACGATTTTTTATACAGAAAATATGCCAATTACTTAGTGCGCGATGAGTCACATTTTGCCCAAAAACCCACCCTGCAGTTTTGAAAATATCCTAAACATCCCAAATTCGACCCTTGAGCCATATTTTGAAGCCAAATTCTGGCTCTCTGCACGTATTCGCAGTTTGAAATTTCGACTTTTTATACCGAAAATATGCCAATTACTGAAAGCCGCGATTAATCACATTTCAAACATCCCAAATTCGACGCTTGAGCCATATTTAGGAGCCAAATTCTTGCTCTCTGCACGTATTAGCAGTTTGAAATTACGAATTTTATACCGAAAATATGCCTATTACTGAAAGCGGCGATGGATCACATTTTGCCCAAGCCCTCCCTGCAGTTTTCAAAATATTCCAAACATCCCAAATTCGACGCTTGAGCACCATTTAGGAGCCAAATTCTGGCTCTCTGCACGTATTTGCAGTTTGAAATTACTACTTTTTATACCGAAAAATATGCCAATTACTGAAAGCAGCGATAGGTCACATTTTACCCAAACACACCCTGCAGTTTTCAAAATATTCCAAACATCCCAAATTCGACGCTTGAGCCATATTTAAGAGCCAAATTTTGGCTCTCTGCACGTATTCGCAGTTTGAAATTACGACTTTTTATTCCGAAAATATGCCAATTACTTAAAGCCGCGATGGGTCACATATTGCTCCAACCTTCCCTGCAATTTTCAAAAAATTCCAAACATCCCAAATTCAACGCTTGAGCAATATTTTGGAGCAAATATTCTCGCTCTCTGCACGTATTCGCAGTTTGAAATTACGACTTTTTATACCGAATATATGCCAATTACTGGGAGCAGCGATGGGTCACATTTTGCCCAAACCCCCCCTGCAGTTTTCAAAATACCCCAAATATCCCAAATTCGAGGCGTGAGCCTCATATTGGAGCCAAATTCTGACTCTCTTTACGTATTCGCAGATTGAAATTACGACTTTTTATACAGAAAATATGCCAATTACTGAAAGCGGCGATGGACCACATTTTGCCAAAACCCTGCCTGCAGTTTTTAAAATATCCCTAACATCCCAAATTCGACCCTTGAGCCATATTTTGGAGGCAAATTCTGGCTCTCTGCACGTGATCGCCGTTTGAAATTACGACTTTTTGTACCGAAAATATGCCAATTACTGAGAGCGGCGATAAGTCACATTTTGCCTATACCACCCCTGCAGTTTTAAAAATATCCTAAACATCCCAAATTCGACGCTTGAGCCACGTTTTGGATCCAAATTCTGGCTCTCTTTACGTATTCGCAGTTTGAAATGGCGAATTTTTATACCGAAAATATGCCAATTACTGAGAGCAGCGATGGGTCATATTTTGACCAAACCCACCCTGCAGTTTTCAAAACATCCAAAACACTCCAAATTCGACGTTTGAGATATATTTTGGAGCCAAATTCTGGTTCTCTGCACGTATTCGCAGATTGAAATTACAACATTTTAATTAGGAGAGTGATGCAGAGGCTAAGGAGAGGGATACAAAGGATGAAGAGAGTGATGCAGAGACTCAAGAGAGGGATTCAGAGGCTCAAGAGAGAAATTCAGAGACTCAAGAGAGTTATGCAGAGGCTCAAGGAGGGATGCAGAAGCTTAAGAGAGGGGTGCAGAGGCTGAAGAGAGTGATGCAGAGGCTGAAGAGAGTGTTGCAGAGGCTCAAGAGAGGGATGCAGAGGCTCAAGAGAGTGATGCAGAGGTTCGAGAGAAATGCAGAGGCTCATGAGAGGGATGCAGTAGTTCAAGAGAGGGATGCAGAGGCTAGAGACAGTGATGCACAGGCTCAAGAGAGGGATGCAGAGGCTCAAGAGAGTGATTCAGAGGCTTACGAGGGTGATGCAGAGGCTTAAGTGAGTGATGCAAAGGCTTAAGAGAGAGATATAGAGGCTCAAGAGAGGGATGCAGAGGCTCTAGAGAGTGATGCAAAGGCTCAAGAGAGGGGTGCAGAGGCTGAAGAGAATGATGTAGAGGCTTAAGAGAGGGATGCAGAGGCTCACGAAAATGATGCAGAGGCTCAAGAAAATGATGCAGAGGATCAAGAGAGTGATGCAGAGCCTGAAGAGAGAGATGCAGAGGCTTAAGAGAGTTATGCAGAGGCTCAAGAGAGTGATGCAGGGGCTGAAGAGAATGAGGCTTAAGAGAGGGATGTAGAGGCTCAAGAGAAAGATGCAGAGGCTCAAGAGAGTGATGCAGAGGATCAAGAGGGGGATGCAAAGGTTTAAGAGAGTGATGCAGAGGCTCATGAGTGATGAAGAGGTTCAAGAGAGTGATGCAGAGACTCAAGAGAGTGATACAGAGGCTTACGAGAGTGATGCACAGGCTCAAGTAAGTGATGCAGAGGCTTACGAGAGTGATGCAGAGGCTCAAGAGAGTGATGCAGAGGCTTAATAGAGGGATGCAAAGGCTCAAAAGAGAGATGCAGAGGCTTAAGAGAGGGATGCAGAGGCTCAAGAGAATGATGCAGAGGCTCAAGAGATTGATGCATAGGATGAAGAGTGGGATGCAGAGGATTAAGAGAGTGATGCAGAGGCTCAAGAGAGTGATGCAGAGGCTCAAGAGAGTGATTCAGAGGCTCAAGAGAGGGAAGCAGAGGATCAAGAGAGTGATGCAGAGGCTGAAGAGAGAGATGCAGAGGCTCTAGAGAGTGATGCATAGGCTTAAGAGAGAGATGAAGAAGCTCAAGAGAGTGATGCAGAGGATCAAGAGAGTGATGCAGAGGCTCGAGAGAGTGATGCAGAGGCTCAAGAGAGGGATTCAGAGGCTCAAGAGAGGGATTCAGAGGCTTAAGAGGTGATGCAGAGGCTCAAGAGAGGATTCAGAGGCTCGAGAGAGGGATTCAGAGGCTTAAGAGAGTGATGCAGACACTCAAGAGAGTTATGCAGAGGCTCAAGAGAGTGATGAAGAGGCTTACGAGAGTTATGCAGAGGATCAAGAGAGGGATGCAGAGGCTTAAAAGAGGGTATGCAAAGGCTCAAAAGAGGGATGCAGAGGCTCAAGAGAGGGATCCAGAGGATTAAGAAAGTGTCACAGAGGCACAAAAGAGGGATGCAGAGGCTTAAGAGGGTGATGCAGAGGCTCAAGAGAGTGATGCAGAGGCTCAGGAGAGGGATGCAGAGGCTCAAGAGAGTGATGCAGAGGCTCAAGAGAGTGATGCATAGGCTTACGAGAGTGATGCAGAGGCTTAAGAGAGTGATGCAGAGGCTTAGGAAAGGGATACAGAGGATGAAGAGAGTGATGCAGAGACTCAAGAGAGGGATTCAGAGGCTCAAGAGAGAGATTCAGACACTCAAGAGAGTTATGCAGAGGCTCCAGAGAGGGATGCAGAAGCTTAAGAGAGGGGTGCAGAGGTTGAAAAGAGTGATGCAGAGGCTGAAGAGAGTGTTGCAGAGGCTCAAGAGAGGGATGCAGAGGCTCAAGAGAGTGATGCAGAGGCTCAAGAGAGTTATGCAGAGGCTCAAGAGTGATGTAGAGGATCAAGAGAGGGATGGAGAGGCGTAAGAGAGTGATGCAGACGCTGAAGAGAGAGTTTCAGAGGCTTAAGAGAGTGATTCAGAGGCAGTTAGGATGCAGAGGCTCAGGAAGAGAGAGGCTGAGGCTCAATTAAGAGAGTGATGCAGAGGCTGAGAGGGATGCAGAGGCTCAAGAGAGGAGGCTCAATGCAGAGGCTCAGAGAAGAGGGATGTAGAGGCTCAAGAGAGGGATGAATAGGCTCAAGAGAGGAATGCAGAGGCTCAAGAGACGGATGCAGAGGCTAAAGTGAGGGATGCAGAGGCACAAGAGAAAGATGCAGAGGCACTTGAGAGTGACGCAGAGGCTTAAGAGAGGGATGCAGAGGCTCAAGAGAGGGATGCAGAGGCTCCAGAGAGGGATGCAGAAGCTCAAGAGAGTGTTGCAGAGGCTTAAGAGAGGGATGCAGAAGTTCAAGAGAGGGATGTAGAGGCTCAAGAGAGGGATGAATAGGCTCAAGAGAGGGATGCAGAGGCTCAAGAGACGGATGCAGAGGCTAAAGTGAGGGATGCAGAGGCACAAGAGAAAGATGCAGAGGCACTTGAGAGTGACGCAGAGGCTCAAGAGAGGGATGCAGAGGCTTAGGAGAGTGATGCAAAGGCTCAAGAGAGTGATGCAGAGGCTCAAGAGAGTGATGTAGAGGCTTAGGAGAGGGATGCGGAGGCTCAAGAAAATGATGCAGAGGCTCAAGAGAGTGATGCAGAGGATCAAGAGAGTGATGCAGAGGCTGAAGAGAGAGATGCAGAGGCTTAAGAGAGTGATGCAGAGGCCCAAGAGAGTGATGCAGGGGCTCAAGAGAATGAGGCTTAAGAGGGGGATGTAGAGGCTCGAGAGAATGATGCAGAGGCTCAAGAGGGTGATGCAGAGGATCAAGAGAGGGATGCAGAGGTTTAAGAGAGTGATGTAGAGGCTCAAGAGAGTGATGCAGAGGTTCAAGAGAGTGATGCAGAGGCTAAACAGTGATGCAGAGGCTCAAGAGAGGGATGCAGAGGCTCAAGAGAGTGATGCAGAGGCTTAACAGAGGGAAGCAGAGGCTCAAGAGAGTGATGCAGAGGCTTAAGACGAGAGTAATAGAGGGTTGCAAAGGCTCAAGAGAATGATGCAGAGGCTCAAGAGAGTGCTGCAAAAGGCTCAAGAGAGGGATGCTGAGGCTCCAGAGAGGGATACAGAGGCTCAAGAGAGTGATGCAGAGGCTCAAGAGAGAAAGGCAGAGGCTTAAGAGAGTGATGCAGAGGCTCAAGAGAGTGATGCATAGGCTCAAGAGAATGATGTAGAGGTTTAAGAGAATGATGCAGAGGCTCAAAAGAGTGACGCAAAGGATCAAGAGAGGGACACAGAGGCTTAAGAGAGAGTGATGCAGAGGCTCAAGAGAGTGATGCAGAGGCTCAAAAGAGTGATGCACAGGCTGAAGAGAGTGATGCAGAGGCTCAAGAGAGTGATGCATAGGCTCAAGAGAATGATGTAGAGGTTTAAGAGAATGATGCAGAGGCTCAAAAGAGTGACGCAAAGGATCAAGTTTTCGGAATAAAAAGTCGTAATTTCAAACTGCGAATACGTGCAGAGAGCCAGAATTTGGCTCTAAAATATGGCTCAAGCGTCGAATTTGGGATGTTTGGATTATTTTCAAAACTGCAGGGGGGGGGGGGGCAAAATGTGACCCATCGCTGCTCTCAGTAATTGGCATATTTTCGGTATAAAATTCGTAATTTCATACTGCGAATACGTGCAGAGAGCCAGAATTTGGCTCCAAAATATAACACAAGCGTCGAGTTTTGGATGTTTTGGATATTTTGAAAACTGCAGGGTGGGTTTGGGCAAAATGTGACCCATCGCCGCTCTCAGTAATTGGCATATTTTCGGTATAAAAATTCGTAATTTCAAACTGCGAATACGTGCAGAGAGCCAGAATTTGCCTCCAAAATATGGCTCAAGGGTCGAATTTGGGATGTTTGGGATATTTTGAAAACTGCAGGGAGGGTTTGGGCAAAATGTGACCCATCGCCGCTTTCAGTAATTGGCATATTTTCTGTATAAAAAGTCGTAATTTCAATCTGCGAATACGTGCAGAGAGCCAGAATTTGGCTCCAAAATGAGGCTCAAGCGTCGAATTTGGGATGTTTGGGATATTTTGAAAACTGCAGGGGGGGGGGGCAAAATGTGACCCATCGCTGCTCTCAGTAATTGGCATATTTTCGGTATAAAAAGTCGTAATTTCAAACTGCGAATACGTGCAGAGAGCCAGAATTTGGCTCCAAAATATGGCTCAAGCGTCGAATTTGGAATGTTTGCGATATTTTTGAAACTGCAGGGGGGGGGGGAGGTTGGGCAAAATGTGACCCATCGCTGCACTCAGTAATTGGCATATTTTCGTTAGAAAATGTCGTAATTTCAAACTGCGGATACGTGCAGAGATTCAGAATTTGGCTCTAAAATATGGCTCAAGCGTCGAATTTGGGATGTTTGGGATATTTTGAAAACTGCAGGGAAGGTTTGGGCAAAATGTGACCCATCGCCGCCTATCAGTAATTGGCATATTTTCGGTATAAAAAGTCGTAATTTCAAACTGCGAATACGTGCAGAGAGCCAGAATTTGGCTCCAAAATATGGCTCAAGGGTCGAATTTGGGATGTTTGGGATATTTTGAAAACTGCAGGGTCGTTTGTGCAAAATGTGACCCATCGCCGCTCTCAGTAATTGGCATATTTTCGGTATAAAAAGTCGTAATTTCAAACTGCGAATACGTGCAGAGAGCCAGAATTTGGCTCCAAAATATGGCTCAAGCGTCGAATTTGGGATGTTTGGGATATTTTGAAAACTGCAGGGAGGGTTTGGCAAAATGTGATCCATCGCTGCTCTCAGTAATTGGCATATTTTCGGTATAAAAAGTCGTAATTTCAATCTG
Organism: Procambarus clarkii; assembly: GCF_020424385.1. NCBI lineage: Eukaryota > Metazoa > Arthropoda > Malacostraca > Decapoda > Cambaridae > Procambarus > Procambarus clarkii. The sequence goes on along the minus strand of NW_025552845.1, from coordinate 62,360 downwards.
CGAATACGTGCAGAGAGCCAGAATTTGGCTCCAAAATATGGCTCAAGGGTCGAATTTGGGATGTTTGGGATATTTTGAAAACTGCAGAGGGGGGTTTGGGCAAAATGTGACCCATCGCCGCTCTCAGTAATTGGCATATTTTCGGTATAAAAAGTCGTAATTTCAAACTGCGAATACGTGCAGAGAGCGAGAATTTGGCTCCTAAATATGGATCAAGCGTCGAATTTGGGATGTTTGGGATATTTTGAAAACTGCAGGGAAGGTTTGGGCAAAATGTGACCCATCGCCGCCTATAGTAATTGACATATTTTCGGTATAAAATGTCATATTTTCAAACTGCGAATGCATGAAGAGAGCCAGAATATGGCTGCAAAATATGGCACAAGGGTCGAATTTGTTATGTTTGGATTATTTTCAAAACTGCAGTGGAGGGGGGGCAAAATGTGACCCATCGCTGCTCTCAGTAATTGGCATATTTTCGGTATAAAATTCGTAATTTCATACTGCGAATACGTGCAGAGAGCCAGAATTTGGCTCCAAAATATGGCTCAAGCGTCGAATTTGGGATGTTTGGAATATTTTGAAAACTGCAGGGTGTGTTTGGGTAAAATGTGACCTTTCGCTGCTCTCAGTAATTGGCATATTTTCGGTATAAAAAGTCGTAATTTCAAACTGCGAATACGTGCAGAGAGCAAGAATTTGGCTCCAAAATATGGCTCAAGCGTTGAATTTGGGATGTTTGAAATGTAATTAATCGCGGCTTTCAGTAATTGGCATTTTTTCGGTATATAAAGTCGAAATTTCAAACTGCGAATACGTGCAGAGAACCAGAATTTGGCTCCAAAATATGGCTCATGCGTCGCATTTGGGATGTTTGGGATATTTTGAAAACTGCAGGGTGGGTTTTTGAGCAAAATGTGACTCATCGCGCACTAAGTAATTGGCATATTTTCGGTATAAAAAGTCGTAATTTCAAACTGCGAATACGTGCACAGAGCCAGAATTTGGCTCCAAAAATATGGCTCAAGCGTCGAATTTCGATGTTTGGGATATTTTGAAAACTGCAGGGTGGGTTTGGGCAAAATGTGACCTATCGCCGCTCTCAGTAATTGGCATATTTTCTGTATAAAAAGTCGTAATTTCAAACTGCGAATACGTGCAGAGAGCCAGAATTTGGCTCCAAAATATGGCTCAAGCGTCGAATTTGGGAGTGTTTTGGATATTTTAAAAACTGCAGGGTGGGTTTGGTCAAAATGTGACCCATCGCTGCTCTCAGTAATTGGCATATTTTCGGTATAAAAATTCGTAATTTCAAACTGCGAATACGTGCAGAGAGCCAGAATTTGGCTCCAAAATATGGCTCAAGCGTCGAATTTGGGATGTTTGGGATATTTTGAAAACTGCAGGGGTGGTTTGGGCAAAATGTGACCCATCGCCGCTCTCAGTAATTGGCATATTTTCGGTATAAAAAGTCGTAATTTCAAACTGCGAATACGTGCAGAGAGCGAGAATTTGGCTCCAAAATATGGCTCAAGGTCGAATTTGGGATGTTTGGGATATTTTGAAAACTGCAGGGGGGGTTTGGGCAAAATGTGACCCATCGCTATTCTAAGTAATTGGCATATTTTCGGTATAAAAAGTCGTAATTTCAAACTGCGAATACGTGCAGAGAGCCAGAATTTGGCTCCAAAATATGGCTCAAGCGTCGAATTTGGGATGTTTGGGATTTTTTGAAAACTGCTGGGTGGGTTTGGTCAAAATATGACCCATCGCCGTTCTCAGTAATTGGCATATTTTCGGTATAAAAAGTTGTAATTTCAAACGGCGATTACGTGCAGAGATCCAGAATTTGCCTCCAAAATATGGCTCAGGCGTCGAATTTGGGATGTTTGGGATATTTTAAAAACTGCTGGGAGGGTTCGGTCAAAATGTGATCCATCGCCGCTTTCAGTAATTGGCATATTTTATGTATAAAAAGTCGTAATTTCAATCTGCGAATACGTGCAGAGAGCCAGAATTTGACTCCTAAATATGGCTGAAGGATAGCATTTGATATGTTTGGTATATTTTGAAAACTGCCGGGGGGGGGGGGCAAAATGTGACCCATCGCTGCTCCCAGTAATTGGCATATTTTCGGTATAAAAAGTCGTAATTTCAAACTGCGAATACGTGCAGAGAGCCAGAATTTGGCTCCAAAATATGGCTCAAGCGTCAATATTAGGATGTTTTTTATATTTTGAAAACCGCAGGGGGGGATTGTGCAAAATGTGACCCATCGCTGCTCTCAGTAATTGGCATATTTTCGGTATAAAAAGTCGTAATTTCAAACTGCGAATACGTGCAGAGAGCCAGAATTTGGCTCCAAAATATGGCTCAAGCGTCGAATTTGGGATGTTTGGGATATTTTGAAAACTGCAGGGAAGGTTTGGGCAAAATGTGACCCATCGCCGCTCTCAGTAATTGGCATATTTTCGGTATAAAAAGTCGTAATTTCAAACTGCGAATACGTGCAGAGAGCCAGAATTTGGCTCCAAAATATGGCTCAAGGGTCGAATTTGGGATGTTTGGGATATTTTAAAAACTGCAGGGTCGTTTGGGCAAAATGTGACCCATCGCCGCTCTCAGTAATTTTCATATTTTCGGTATAAAAAGTCGTAATTTCAAACTGCGAATACGTGCAGAGAGCCAGAATTTGCTCCAAAATATGGCTCAAGGGTCGAATTTGGGATGTTTGGGATATTTTGAAAACTGCAGGGAGGGTTCTGGGCAAAATGTGATCCATCGCTGCTCTCAGTAATTGGCATATTTTCGGTATAAAATTCGTAATTTCAAACTGCGAATACGTGCAAAGAGCCAGAATTTGGCTAAAAATTATGATTCAAGCGTCGAACTTGGGATGTTTGGAATATTTTGAAAACTGCAGGGGGGGTTTGGGCAAAAAATGATCCAACACCTCTCTCACTAATTGGCATATTTTCGGTATAAAAATTCATAATTTCAAACTGCGCATATGTGCCGAGAGCGAGAATTAGGCTTCAAAATAAGGCTCAAGCGTCGAATTTGGGATGTTTGGGATATTTTGAAAACTGCAAGGTGGGTTTGGGCCAAATGTGACCGATCGCACCTATCAGTAATTGGCATATTTTCGGTATAAAATTCGTAATTTCAAACTGCGAATACGTGCAGAGAGCCAGAATTTGGCTCCAAAATATGGCTCAAGCGTCGAATTTGGGATGTTTGGGATATTTTGAAAACTGCAAGGTGGGTTTGGGCCAAATGTGACCGATCGCACCTATCAGTAATTGGCATATTTTCGGTATAAAATTCGTAATTTCAAACTGCGAATACGTGCTGAGAGCTAGAATTTGGCTCCAAAATATGGCTCAAGCTTTGAATTTGGGATGTTTGGAATATTTTGAAAACTGCAGGGTTTGTTTGGGTAAAATGTGACCTTTCGCTGCTCTCAGTAATTGGCATATTTTCGGTATAAAATACGTAATTTCAAACTGCGAATACGTGCAGAGAGCAAGAATTTGGCTCCTAAATATGGCTCAAGCGTTGAATTTGGGATGTTTGAAAACTGTGAAAATTGAATCGCGGCTTTCAGTAATTGGCATTTTTTCGGTATATAAAGTCGAAATTTCAAACTGCGAATACGTGCAGAGAGCCAGAATTTGGCTCCAAAATATGGCTCAAGCGTCGAATTTGGGATGTTTGGGATATTTTGAAAACTGCAGGGTGGGTTTTTGGGCAAAATGTGACTCATCGCGCTCTCAGTAATTGGCATATTTTCGGTATAAAAAGTCGTAATTTCAAACTGCGAATACGTGCAGAGAGCCAGAATTTGGCTCCAAAATATGGCTCAAGCGTCGAATTTGGATGTTTGGGATATTTTGAAAACTGCAGGGTGGGTTTGGGCAAAATGTGACCCATCGCCGCTCTCAGTAATTGGCATATTTTCTGTATAAAATATCGTAATTTCAATCTGCGAATACGTGCAGAGAGCCAGAATTTGGCTCCAAAATATGGCTCAAGCGTCGAATTTGGATGTTTGGGATGTTTTAAAAACTGCAGGGTGGGTTTGGGCAAAATGTGACCCATCGCTGCTCTCAGTAATTGGCATATTTTCGGTATAAAAATTCGTAATTTCAAACTGCGAATACGTGCAGAGAGCCAGAATTTGGCTCCAAAATATGGCTCAAGCGTCGAATTTGGGATGTTTAGGATATTTTGAAAACTGCAGGGGTGGTTTGGGCAAAATGTGACTTATCGCCGCTCTCAGTAATTGGCATATTTTCGGTATAAAAAGTCGTAATTTCAAACTGCGAATACGTGCAGAGAGCGAGAATTTGGCTCCAAAATATGGCTCAAAGGTCGAATTTGGCATGTTTGGGATATTTTGAAAACTGCAGGGGGGGTTTGGGCAAAATGTGACCCATCGCTATTCTCAGTAATTGGCATATTTTCGGTATAAAAAGTCGTAATTTCAAACTGCGAATACGTGCAGAGAGCCAGAATTGGGCTCCAAAATATAACTCAAGCGTCGAATTTGGGATGTTTGGGATATTTTGAAAACTGCAGGGTGCGTTTGGTCAAAATGTGACCCATCGCCGCTCTCAGTAATTGGCATATTTTCGGTACAAAAATTCGTAATTTCAAACGGCGATCACGTGCAGAGAGCCAGAATTTGCCTCCAAAATATGGCTCAAGGGTCGAATTTGGGATGTTAAAGATATTTTAAAAACTGCAGGGAGGGTTTGGGCAAAATGTGGTCCATCGCCGCTTTCAGTAATTGGCATATTTTCTGTATAAAAAGTCGTAATTTCAATCTGCGAATACGTGAAGAGAGCCAGAATTTGGCTCCAATATGAGGCTCAAGCCTCGAATTTGTAATGTTTGGGATATTTTGAAAACTGCAGGGGGGGGGGCAAAATGTGACCCATCGCTGCTCCCAGTAATTGGCATATTTTCGGTATAAAAAGTCGTAATTTCAAACTGCGAATACGTGCAGAGAGCCAGAATTTGGCTCCAAAATATGGCTCAAGCGTCGAATTTGGGATGTTTGGATTATTTTCAAAACTGCAGGGGGGGGGGGGCAAAATGTGACCCATCGCCGCTCTCAGTAATTGGCATATTTTCGGTATAAAAAGTCGTAATTTCAAACTGCGAATACGTGCAGAGAGCCAGAATTTGGCTCCAAAATATGGCTCAAGCGTCGAATTTGGGATGTTTGGGAATTTTGAAAACTGCAGGGGGGGGGGCAAAATGTGACCCATCGCTGCTCTCAGTAATTGGCATATTTTCGGTATAAAAAGTCGTAATTTCAAACTGCGAATACGTGCAGAGAGCCAGAATTTGGCTCCAAAATATGGCTCAAGCGTCGAATTTGGGATGTTTGGGATATTTTGAAAACTGCAGGGAAGGTTTGGGCAAAATGTGACCCATCGCCGCTCTCAGTAATTGGCATATTTTCGGTATAAAAAGTCGTAATTTCAAACTCCGAATACGTGCAGAGAGCCAGAACTTGCCTCCAAAATATGGCTCAAGCGTCGAATTTGGGATGTTTGGGATATTTTGAAAACTGCAGGGTGGTTTGAGCAAAATGTGACCCATCGCCGCTCTCAATAATTGTCATATTCTCGGTATAAAAAGTCGTAATTTCAAACTGCGAATACGTGCAGAGAGCCAGAATTTGGCTCCAAAATATGGCTGAAGCGTCGAATTTGGGATGTTTGGGATATTTTGAAAACTGCAGGGAAGGTTTGGACAAAATGGGATACATCGCCGCTCTCAGAAATTGGCATATTTTCGGTATAAAAAGTCATAATTTCAAACTGCGAATACGTGCAGAGAGCCAGAATTTGGCTCCAAAATATGGCTCAAGGGTCGAATTTGGGATGTTAGGGATATTTTGAAAACTGCAGGGGGGGTTTTGGCAAAATGTGACCCATCGCTGCTCTCAATAATTGGCATATTTTCGGTATAAAAAGTCGTAATTTCAAACGGCGAATACGTGCAGAGAGCCAGAATTTGCCTCCAAAATATGGCTCAAGCGTCGAATTTGGGATGTTTGGGATATTTTGAAAACTGCAGGGAAGGTTTGGGCAAAATGTGACCCATCGCCGCTTTCAGTAATTGGCATATTTTCGGTATAAAAAGTCGTAATTTCAAACTGCGAATACGTGCAGAGAGCCAGAATTTGGCTCCAAAATATGACTCAAGCGTCGAATTTGGAGTGTTTGGGATATTTTGAAAACTGCAGGGGGGGGTTTGGTCAAAATGTGACCCATCGCTGCTCTCAGTAATTGGCATATTTTCGGTATAAAAAGTCGTAATTTCAAACTGCGAATACGTGCAGAGAGCCAGAATTTGGCTCCAAAATATGGCTCAAGCGTCGAATTTGGAATGTTTCGGATATTTTCAAAACTGCATGGTGGGTTTAGTCAAAATGTGACCTATCGCTGCTCTCAGTAATTGGCATATTTTCGGTATAAAAAGTCGTAATTTCAAACTGCGAAATACGTGCAGAGAGCCAGAATTTTGGCTCCAAAATATGGCTCAAGCGTCGAATTTGGGATGTTTGGGATATTTTGAAAACTGCAGGGGGGTTTGGGCAAAATGTGACCCATCGCTGCTCTCAGTAATTGGCATATTTTCGGTATAAAAAGTCGTAATTTCAAACTGCGAATACGTGCAGAGAGCCAGAATTTGGCTCCAAAATATGGCTCAAGGGTCGAATTTGGGATGTTTGGGATATTTTGAAAACTGCAGGGGGGGTTTGGGCAAAATGTGACCCATCGCCGCTCTCAGTAATTGGCATATTTTCGGTATAAAAAGTCGTAATTTCAAACTGCGAATACGTGCAGAGAGCCAGAATTTGGCTCCAAAATATGGCTCAAGCGTCGAATTTGGGATGTTTGGGATATTTTGAAAACTGCAGGGAGGGTTTGGGCAAAATGTGACCCATCGCCGCTCTCAGTAATTGGCATATTTTCGGTATAAAAAGTCGTAATTTCAAACTGCGAATACGTGCAGAGAGCCAGAATTTGGCTCCAAAATATGGCTCAAGCGTCGAATTTGGGATGTTTGGGATATTTTGAAAACTGCAGGGTGGGTTTGGGCAAAATGTGACCCATCGCTGCTCTCAGTAATTGGCATATTTTCGGTATAAAAAGTCGTAATTTCAAACTGCGAATACGTGCAGAGAGCCAGAATTTGGCTCCAAAATATGGCTCAAGCGTCGAATTTGGGATGTTTGGGATATTTTGAAAACTGCAGGGGGGTTTGGGCAAAATGTGACCCATCGCCGCTCTCAGTAATTGGCATATTTTCGGTATAAAAAGTCGTAATTTCAAACTGCGAATACGTGCAGAGAGCCAGAATTTGGCTCCAAAATATGGCTCAAGGGTCGAATTTGGGATGTTTGGGATATTTTGAAAACTGCAGGGGGGGTTTGGGCAAAATGTGACCCATCGCCGCTCTCAGTAATTGGCATATTTTCGGTATAAAAAGTCGTAATTTCAAACTGCGAATACGTGCAGAGAGCCAGAATTTGGCTCCAAAATATGGCTCAAGCGTCGAATTTGGGATGTTTGGGATATTTTGAAAACTGCAGGGTGGGTTTGGGCAAAATGTGACCCATCGCCGCTCTCAGTAATTGGCATATTTTCGGTATAAAAATTCGTAATTTCAAACTGCGAATACGTGCAGAGAGCCAGAATTTGCCTCCAAAATATGGCTCAAGGGTCGAATTTGGGATGTTTGGGATATTTTGAAAACTGCAGGGTGGGTTTGGGCAAAATGTGACCAATCGCCGCTCTCAGTAATTGGCATATTTTCTGTATAAAAAGTCGTAATTTCAAACTGCGAATACGTGCAGAGAGCCAGAATTTGGCTCCAAAATATGGCTCAAGCGTCGAATTTGGGATGTTTGGGATATTTTGAAAACTGCAGGGGGGGGGGGGCAAAATGTGACCCATCGCTGCTCTCAGTAATTGGCATATTTTCGGTATAAAAAGTCGTAATTTCAAACTGCGAATACGTGCAGAGAGCCAGAATTTGGCTCCAAAATATGGCTCAAGCGTCGAATTTGGGATGTTTGGGATATTTTGAAAACTGCAGGGGGGGGGGGGGGGCAAAATGTGACCCATCGCTGCTCTCAGTAATTGGCATATTTTCGGTATAAAAAGTCGTAATTTCAAACTGCGAATACGTGCAGAGAGCCAGAATTTGGCTCCAAAATATGGCTCAAGCGTCGAATTTGGGATGTTTGGGATATTTTGAAAACTGCAGGGAGGGTTTGGGCAAAATGTGACCCATCGCTGCTTTCAGTAATTGGCATATTTTCGGTATAAAAAGTCGTAATTTCAAACTGCGAATACGTGCAGAGAGCCAGAATTTGGCTCCAAAATATGGCTCAAGCGTCGAATTTGGGATGTTTGGGATATTTTGAAAACTGCAGGGAAGGTTTGGGCAAAATGTGACCCATCGCCGCTATCAGTAATTGGCATATTTTCGGTATAAAAAGTCGTAATTTCAAACTGCGAATACGTGCAGAGAGCCAGAATTTGGCTCCAAAATATGGCTCAAGGGTCGAATTTGATATGTTTGGGATATTTTGAAAACTGCAGGGTGGTTTGGGCAAAATGTGACCCATCGCCGCTCTCAGTAATTGGCATATTTTCGGTATAAAAAGTCGTAATTTCAAACAGCGAATACGTGCAGAGAGCCAGAATTTGGCTCCAAAATATGGCTCAAGCGTCGAATTTGGGATGTTTGGGATATTTTGAAAACTGCAGGGAGGGTTTGGGCAAAATGTGATACATCGCTGCTCTCAGTAATTGGCATATTTTCGGTATAAAATTCGTAATTTCAAACTGCGAATACGTGCTGAGAGCCAGAATTTGGCTCCAAAATATGGCTCAAGCGTCGAATTTGGGATGTTTGGGATATTTTGAAAACTGCAGGGAAGGTTTGGGCAAAATGTGACCCATCGCCGCTTTCAGTAATTGGCATATTTTCGGTATAAAAAGTCGTAATTTCAAACTGCGAATACGTGCAGAGAGCCAGAATTTGGCTCCAAAATATTGCTCAAGCATCGAATTTGGGATGTTTGGGATATTTTGAAAACTGCAGGGGGGGGTTTGTGCAAAATGTGACCCATCGCCGCTCTCAGTAATTGGCATATTTTCGGTATAAAAAGTCGTAATTTCAAACTGCGAATACGTGCAGAGAGCGAGAATTTGGCTCCAAAATATGGCTCAAGGATCGAATTTGGGATGTTTGGGATATTTTGAAAACTGCAGGGAGGGTTTGGGCAAAATGTGACCCATCGCTGCTTTCAGTAATTGGCATATTTTCGGTATAAAAAGTCATAATTTCAAACTGCGAATACGTGCAGAGAGCCAGAATTTGGCTCCAAAATATGGCTCAAGCGTCGAATTTGGGATGTTTGGGATATTTTGAAAACTGCAGGGGGGGAGCGGGCAAAATGTGACCCATCGCTGCTCTCAGTAATTGGCATATTTTCGGTATAAAAAGTCGTAATTTCAAACTGCGAATACGTGCAGAGAGCCAGAATTTGGCTCCAAAATATGGCTCAAGGGTCGAATTTGAGATGTTTGGGATTTTTTGAAAACTGCAGGGGGGGTTGGGGCAAAATGTGACCCATCGCTGCTCCCAGTAATTGGCATATTTTCGGTATAAAATTCGTAATTTCAAACTGCGAATACGTGCAGAGAGCCAGAATTTGGCTCCAAAATATGGCTCAAGCGTCGAATTTGGGATGTTTGGGATATTTTGAAAACTGCAGTGGGGGTTTGGCGCAAAATGTGACCCATCGCCGCTACCAGTAATTGGCATATTTTCGGTATAAAAATGTCGTAATTTCAAACTGCGAATACGTGCAGAGAGCCAGAATTTGACTCCAAAATATGGCTCAAGCGTCGAATTTGGAGTGTTTGGGATATTTTGAAAACTGCAGGGTGGGTTTGGTCAAAATATGACCCATCGCTGCTCTCAGTAATTGGCATCATATTTTCGGTATAAAAAGTCGTAATTTCAAACAGCAATCACGTGCAGAGAGCCAGAATTTGCCTCCAAAATATGGATCAAGGGTCGAATTTGGGATATTAGGGATATTTTAAAAACTGCAGGCAGGGTTTGGGCAAAATGTGGTCCATCGCCGCTGTCAGTATATTTTCTGTATAAAAAGTCGTAATTTCAATATGCGAATACATGAAGAGAGTCAGAATTTGGCTCCAATATGAGGCTCACGCCTCGAATTTTGGGATATTTCATCGCTGTTTGAAAATACGCTTTTTTTTTACCGCAAATATGCCAATTACTGAGTTTAGCGATGGATCACATTTTGCCCACCCCCCCCCTGCCCTGCAGTTTTGAAAATAATCCAAACATCCCAAATTCGACGCTAGAGCCATATTTTAGAGCCAAATTTCTGGCTTTCTGCACGTATTCGCAGTTTGAAATTATGACTTTTTATACCGAAAATATGCCAATTAGTGAAAGCCGCGATGGGTCACATTTTGCCCAAACCCTCCCTGCAATTTTCAAAATATCCCAAACATCCCAAATTCGATCCTTGAACAGTAATTTAGAGCAAAAATTATCGCTCTCTGCACGTATTCGCAGTTTGAAAGTACGACTTTTTATACTGAATATATGCCAATTACTGGGAGCAGCGATGGGTCACATTTTGCACAAACCCCCCTTGCAGTTTTCAAAATATCCCAAACATCCCAAATTCGATGCTTGAGCAACATTTTGGAGCCAACTTCTGGCTCTCTTCACGTATTCGCAGATTGATATTACGACTTTTTATACAGAAAATATACCAATTACTGAAAGCGGCGATGGACCACATTTTGCCCAAACCTTCCCTGCAGTTTTTAAATTTCCCAAACATCCCAAATTCGACGCTTGAGCCATATTTTGAAGGCAAATTCTCGCTCTCTGCACGTGATCGCCGTTTGAAATTACGAATTTTATACCGCAAATATGCGAATTACTGAGAGTATCGATGGGTCACATTTCGTCGAAACCCCCCCCCTGCAGTTTTCAAAATATCCCAAACATCCCAAATTCTACCCTTGAGCCATATTTTGGAGCCAAATTCTGGCTCCCTGCACGTATTCGCAGATTGAAATTACGACATTTTTTACCGAAAACATGACAATTACTGAGAGCAGCGATGTATCACATTTCGCCAAGAACCCTCCCTGCAGTTTTCAAAATATCCCAAACATCGCAAATTCGATGATTGAGCCATATTTTGGAGCTTAATTCTGATTCTCTGCACGTACTCGCAGTTTAAAATTACGACTTTTTATACCGATAATATGAAAATTACTAAGAGCGGCGATGGGTCACATTTTGCACAAACCACCCTGCAGTTTTTAAAATATCCCAAACATAACAAATTCGACCCTTGTGCCATATTTTGGAGCCATATTCTGGCTCTCTGCACGCATTCGCAGTTTGAAAATATGACTTTTTATACCGAAAATATGTCAATTACTATAGGCGGCGATGGGTCACATTTTGCCCAAACCTTCCCTGCAGTTTTCAAAATATCCCAAACATCCCAAATTCGACGCTTGATCCATATTTTGGAGCCAAAATCTGGCTCTCTGCATGTGTTCGCAGTTAGAAATTTCGACTTTTTATACCGAAAATATGCTAATTACTGAAAGCAGCGATGGGTCACATTTTGCCCAAACCCCTGCAGTTTTGAAAATATCCCAAATTCGAGCCCTGAGCCATATTTTGGAGCCAAATTCTGGCTCTATGCACGTATTCGCAGTTTGAAATTATGACTTTTTATATCGAAAATATGCAAATTACTGAGAGCAGCGATGGGTCACATTTTGCCCCCCCCCCCACCTGCAGTTTTGAAAATAATCCACACATCCCAAATTCGACGCTTGAGCCATATTTTAGAGCCAAATTTTTGGCTTTCTGCACGTATTCGCAGTTTGAAATTACGACTTTTTATTCCGAATATATGCCAATTACTGGGAGCAGCGATGGGTCACATTTTGCCCAAACCCCCCTGCAGTTTTCAAAATATCCCAAACATCCCAAATTCGAGGCTTGAGCCATATTTTGGAGCCAAATTCTGGCTCTCTTCACGTATTCGCAGATTGAAATTACGACTTTTTATACAGAAAATATGCCAATTACTGAAAGCTGTTTTGGACCACATTTTGCCCAAACCCTCCCTGCAGTTTTTAAAATATCCCAAACATCCCAAATTTGACCTTTGAGCCATATTTTGGAGCCAAATTCTGGCTCTCTGCACGTGATCGCCGTTTGAAATTACGAATTTTTATACCGAAAATATGCCAATTACTGAGAGCGGCGATGGGTCACATTTTGACCAAACCCACCCTGCAGTTTTCAAAATATCCAAAACATCCTAAATTCGACGCTTCAGCCATATTTTGGAGCCAAATTCTGGCTCTCTGCACGTATTCGCAGTTTGAAATTACGACTTTTTATACCGAAAATATGCCAATTACTGAGAGCTGCGATGGGTCACATTTTGCCCAAACCCCCCCTGCAGTTTTCAAAATATCCCAAACATGCCAAAATCGACCTTTGAGCCATATTTTGGAGTCAAATTCTGGCTCTCTGCACGTATTCGCAGTTTGAAATTACGACTTTTTATACCGAAAATATGCCAATTACTGAGAGCGGCGATGGGTCACATTTTGCCCAAACCCCCCTGCAGTTTTCAAAATATCCCAAACATCCCAAATTCGACGCTTGAGCCATATTTTGGAGCCAAATTCTGGCTCTCTGCACGTATTCGCAGTTTGAAATTACGAATTTTTATACCGAAAATATGCCAATTACTGAGAGCAGCGATGGGTCACATTTTGACCAAACCCACCCTGCAGTTTTTAAAACATCCAAAACATCCCAAATTCGACGCTTGAGCCATATTTTGGAGCCAAATTCTGGCTCTCTGCACGTATTCGCAGTTTGAAATTACGATATTTTATACCGAAAATATGCCAATTACTGAGAGCGGCGATAGGTCACATTTTGCCCAAACCCACCCTGCAGTTTTCAAAATATCCCAAACACTCCAAATTCGACGCTTGAGCCAATTTTTGGAGCCAAATTCTGGCTCTGTGCACGTATTTGCAGTTTGAAATTACGACTTTTTATACCGAAAATATGCCAATTACTGAGTGCGGCGATGAGTCACATTTTGCCCAAAAACCCACCCTGCAGTTTTCAAAATATCCCAAACATCCCAAATTCGACGCTTGAGCCATATTTTGGAGCCAAATTCTGGTTCTCTGCACGTATTCGCAAAATTTCGAATTTATTACGACTTTTATACCGAAAAAATGCCAATTACTGAGCCAGCCGCGATATTCGCAGGAAATTACGAATTTTATGCCGAAACAATTCAGCGAAAGGTCACATTTTACCCAAACATGCAGTCCAAATTCCCAAATTCGACGCTTGAGCCATATTTTGGAGCCAAATTCTGGCTCTCTGCACGTATTCGCAGTTTGAAATTACGACTTTTATACCGAAAATATGCCAATTACTGAGAGCAGCGATGGGTCACATTTTGCCCCAAACACTGCAGTGCAGTTTTCAAAATATTCCCAAACATCCCAAATTCGACGCTTGAGCCATATTTTGGAGCCAAATTCTGGCTCTCTGCACGTATTCGCAGTATGAAATTACGAATTTTATACCGAAAATATGCCAATTACTGAGAGCAGCGATGGGTTACATTTTGCCCCCCCTCTGCAGTTTTGAAAATAATCCAAACATCCCAAATTCGACGCTTGAGCCATATTTTAGAGCCAAATGTCTGGCTTTCTGCACGTATTCGCAGTTTGAAATTACAACTTTTTATTCCGAAAATATGCCAATTACTGAAAGCCGCGATGGGTCACATATTGCTAAAACCTTCCCTGCAGTTTTCAAAATATCCCAAACATCCCAAATTCAACGCTTGAGCAATATTTTGGAGCAAATATTCTCGCTCTCTGCTCGTATTCGCAGTTTGAAATTACGACTTTTTATACCGAATATATGCCAATTACTGGGAGCAGCGATGGGTCACATTTTGCCCAAATCCCCCCCCCCCCCTGCAGTTTTCAAAATATCCCAAATATCCCAAATTCGAGGCGTGAGCCTCATATTGGAGCCAAATTCTGACTCTCTTCATGTATTCGCATATTGAAATTACGACTTTTTATACAGAAAATATGCCAATTACTGACAGCGGCGATGGACCACATTTTGCCCAAACCCTGCCTGCAGTTTTTAAAATATCCCTAATATCCCAAATTCGACCCTTGATCCATATTTTGGAGGCAAATTCTGGCTCTCTGCACGTGATTGCCGTTTGAAATTACGACTTTTTGTACCGAAAATATGATAATTACTGAGAGCAGCGATAAGTCACATTTTGCCCAAACCACCCCTGCAGTTTTAAAAATATCCTAAACATCCCAAATTCGACGCTTGAGCCACATTTTGTATCCAAATTCTGGCTCTCTTTAAGTATTCGCAGTTTGAAATTACGAATTTTTATACCGAAAATATGCCAATTACTGAGAGCAGCGATGGGTCATATTTTGACCAAACCCACCCTGCAGTTTTCAAAACATCCTAAACACTCCAAATTCGACGTTTGAGCCAAATTTTGGAGTCAAATTCTGGTTCTCTGCACGTATTCGCAGATTGAAATTACGACATTTTATATAGAAAATATGCCAATTACTGGTAGCGGCGATGGGTCACATTTTACCCTAACCCCCCACAGGAGTTTTCAAAATATCACAAACATCCCATATTTGACGCTTGAGCCATATTCTGGAGCCAAATTCTGGCTCTCTGCACGTATTCGCAGTTTGAAGTCTCGAATTTTATACCTGAATATATGCCAATTACTGGGAGCAGCGATGGGTCACATTTTACCCAACCCCCCCCTGTAGATTTCAAAAAATCCCAAACATCTCAAATTCGACCCTTGACCCATATTTTGGAGCCAAATTCTGGCTCTCTGCATGTGATCGCTGTTTGAAAATACGACTTTTTTTACCGCAAATATGCCAATTACTGAGAGCAGCGATGGGTCACATTTTGCCCCCCCCCCCCTGGAGTTTTGAAAATAATCCAAACATCCCAAATTCGACGCTTGAGCCATATTTTAGAGCCAAATTTCTGGCTTTCTGCACGTATTCGCAGTTTGAAATTATGACTTTTTATACCGAAAATATGCCAATTACTGAAAGCCGCGATGGGTCACATTTTGCCCAAACCCTCCCTGCAATTTTCAAAATATCCCAAACATCCCAAATTCGATCCTTGAACAGTAATTTAGAGCAAAAATTATCGCTCTCTGCACGTATTCGCAGTTTGAAAGTACGACTTTTTATACCGAATATATGCCAATTACTGGGAGCAGCGATGGGTCACATTTTGCACAAACCCCCCTTGCAGTTTTCAAAATATCCCAAACATCCCAAATTCGATGCTTGAGCAACATTTTGGAGCCAAATTCTGGCTCTCTTCACGTATTCGCAGATTGATATTACGACTTTTTATACAGAAAATATACCAATTACTGAAAGCGGCGATGGACCACATTTTGCCCAAACCTTCCCTGCAGTTTTTAAATTTCCCAAACATCCCAAATTCGACGCTTGAGCCATATTTTGAAGGCAAATTCTCGCTCTCTGCACGTGATCGCCGTTTGAAATTACGAATTTTATACCGCAAATATGCGAATT
This sequence comes from Procambarus clarkii, assembly GCF_020424385.1. Classification (NCBI taxonomy): domain Eukaryota; kingdom Metazoa; phylum Arthropoda; class Malacostraca; order Decapoda; family Cambaridae; genus Procambarus; species Procambarus clarkii. The sequence continues at coordinate 46,572 of NW_025552845.1, read as the reverse complement.
ACTGAGAATATCGATGGGTCACATTTTGCCAAAACCCCCCCTGCAGTTTTCAAAATATCCCAAACATCCCAAATTCGACACTTGAGACATATTTTGGAGCCAAATTCTGGCTCCCTGCACGTATTCGCAGATTGAAATTACGACATTTTTTACCGAAAACATGACAATTACTGAGAGCAGCGATGTATCACATTTCGCCAAGAACCCTCCCTGCAGTTTTCAAAATATCCCAAACATCGCAAATTCGATGATTGAACCATATTTTGGAGCTTAATTCTGATTCTCTGCACGTACTCGCAGTTTAAAATTACGACTTTTTATACCGATAATATGAAAATTACTAAGAGCGGCGATATGTCACATTTTGCACAAACCACCCTGCAGTTTTTAAAATATCCCAAACATATCAAATTCGACCCTTGTGCCATTTTTTGGAGCCATATTCTGGCTCTCTGCACGCATTCGCAGTTTTAAAATATGACTTTTTATACCGAAAATATGTCAATTACTATAGGCGGCGATGGGTCACATTTTGCCCAAACCTTCCCTGCAGTTTTCAAAATATCCCAAACAACCCAAATTCGACGCTTGATCCATATTTTGGAGCCAAAATCTGGCTCTCTGCATGTGTTCGCAGTTAGAAATTTCGACTTTTTATACCGAAAATATGCTAATTACTGAAAGCAGCGATGGGTCACATTTTGCCCAAACCCCTGAAGTTTTGAAAATATCCCAAATTCGAGCCCTGAGCCATATTTTGGAGCCAAATTCTGGCTCTATGCACGTATTCGCAGTTTGAAATTATGACTTTTTATATCGAAAATATGCAAATTACTGAGAGCAGCGATGGGTCACATTTTGCCCCCCCCCCCCTGCAGTTTTGAAAATAATCCACACATCCCAAATTCGACGCTTGAGCCATATTTTAGAGCCAAATTTTTGGCTTTCTGCACGTATTCGCAGTTTGAAATTACGACTTTTTATTCCGAATATATGCCAATTACTGGGAGCAGCGAAGGGTCACATTTTGCCCCCCCCCCCTTGCAGTTTTCAAAATATCCCAAACATTACAAATTCGAGGCTTGAGCCTCATATTGGAGCCAAATTCTGGCTCTCTTCACGTATTCGCAGATTGAAATTACGACTTTTTATACAGAAAATATGCCAATTACTGAAAGCGGTTTTGGACCACATTTTGCCCAAACCCACCCTGCAGTTTTTAAAATATCTTTAACATCCCAAATTCGACCCTTGAGCCATATTTTGGAGGCAAATTCTGGCTCTCTGCACGTGATCGCCGTTAGAAATTACGAATTTTTGTACCGCAAATATGCCAATTACTGAGAGCGGCAATGGGTCACATTTTGACCAAACGCACCCTGCAGTTTTCAAAATATCCAAAACATCCCAAACTCGACGCTTGAGTTATATTTTGGAGCCCAATTCTGGCTCTGTGCACGTATTCGCAGTTTGAAATTACGACTTTTTATACCGAAAATATGCCAATTACTTAGAATAGCGATGGGTCACATTTTGCCCAAACCCCCCCTGCAGTTTTCAAAAAATCCCAAACATGCCAAAATCGACCTTTGAGCCATATTTTGGAGTCAAATTCTCGCTCTCTGCACGTATTCGCAGTTAGAAATTACGACTTTTTATACCGAAAATATGCCAATTACTGAGAGCGGCGATAAGTCACATTTAGCCCAAACCACCCCTGCAGTTTTAAAAATATCCTAAACATCCCAAATTCGACGCTTGAGCCACATTTTGGATTCAAATTCTGGCTCTCTTCACGTATTCGCAGTTTGAAATTACGAATTTTTATACCGAAAATATGCCAATTACTGAGAGCAGCATTGGGTCATATTTTGACCAAACCCACCCTGCAGTTTTTAAAACATCCAAAACACTCCAAATTCGACGTTTGAGCCATATTTTGGAGCCAAATTCTTGTTCTCTGCACGTATTCGCAGATTGAAATTACGATATTTTATACAGAAAATATGCATATTACTGAGAGCGGCGATAGGTCACATTTTGACCAAACCCACCCTGCAGTTTTCAAAATATCCCAAACACTCGAAATTCGACGCTTGAGTTAATTTTTGGAGCCAAATTCTGGCTCTGTGCACGTATTTGCAGTTTGAAATCACGACTTTTTATACCGAAAATATGCCAATTACTTAGTGCGCGATGAGTCACATTTTGCCCAAAAACCCACCCTGCAGTTTTCAAAATATCCCAAACATCCCAAATGCGACGCATGAGCCATATTTTGAAGGTAAATTCTGGTTCTCTGCACGTATTCGCAGCTTCAAATTTCGACTTTATATACCGAAAAAATGCCAATTACTGAAAGCCGCGATTAATCACATTTCAAACATTCCAAATTCAACGCTTGAGCCATATTTAGGAGCCAAAGTCTTGGTCTCTGCACGTATTCGCAGTTTGAAATTACGTATTTTATGCCGAAAATATGCCAATTGCTGAGAGCAGCGAAAGGTCACATTTTACCCAAACACACCCTGCAGTTTTCAAAATATTCCAAACATCCCAAATTCGACGCTTGAGCCATATTTTGGAGCCAAATTCTGGCTCTCTGCACGTATTCGCAGTATGAAATTACGAATTTTATACCGAAAATATGCCAATTACTGAGAGCAGCGATGGGTTACATTTTGCCCCCCCCCCCCTGCAGTTTTGAAAATAATCCAAACATCCCAAATTCGACGCTTGAGCCATATTTTAGAGCCAAATGTCTGGCTTTCTGCACGTATTCGCAGTTTGAAATTACAACTTTTTATTCCGAAAATATGCCAATTACTGAAAGCTTGATCCTTTGCGTCACTCTTTTGAGCCTCTGCATCATTCTCTTAAACCTCTACATCATTCTCTTGAGCCTATGCATCACTCTCTTTAGCCTCTGCATCACTCTCTTCAGCCTGTGCATCACTCTTTTGAGCCTCTGCATCACTCTCTTGAGCCTCTGCATCACTCTCTCTTAAGCCTCTGTGTCCCTCTCTTGATCCTTTGCGTCACTCTTTTGAGCCTCTGCATCATTCTCTTAAACCTCTACATCATTCTCTTGAGCCTATGCATCACTCTCTTGAGCCTCTGCATCACTCTCTTAAGCCTCTGCCTTTCTCTCTTGAGCCTCTGCATCACTCTCTTGAGCCTCTGTATCCCTCTCTGGAGCCTCAGCATCCCTCTCTTGAGCCTTTTGCAGCACTCTCTTGAGCCTCTGCATCATTCTCTTGAGCCTTTGCAACCCTCTATTAAGCCTCTGCAACACTCTCTTGAGCCTCTGCTTCCCTCTGTTAAGCCTCTGCATCACTCTCTTGAGCCTCTGCATCCGTCTCTTGAGCCTCTGCATCACTGTTTAGCCTCTGCATCACTCTCTTGAAGCTCTGCATCACTCTCTTGAGCCTCTACATCACTCTCTTAAACCTCTGAATCCCTCTCTTGATCCTCTGCATCACCCTCTTGAGCCTCTGCATCATTCTCTCGAGCCTCTACATCCCCGTCTTAAGCCTCATTCTCTTGAGCCCCTGCATCACTCTCTTGGGCCTCTGCATCACTCTCTTAAGCCTCTGCATCTCTCTCTTCAGCCTCTGCATCACTCTCTTGATCCTCTGCATCACTATCTTGAGCCTCTGCATCATTTTCTTGAGCCTCCGCATCCCTCTCCTAAGCCTCTACATCATTCTCTTGAGACTCTGCATCCCTCTCTTGAGCCTTTGCATCACTCTCCTAAGCCTCTGCATCCCTCTCTTGAGCCTCTGCGTCACTCTCAAGTGCCTCTGCATCTTTCTCTTGTGCCTCTGCATCCCTCACTTTAGCCTCTGCATCCGTCTCTTGAGCCTCTGCATCCCTCTCTTGAGCCTATTCATCCCTCTCTTGAGCCTCTACATCCCTCTCTTGAACTTCTGCATCCCTCTCTTAAGCCTCTGCAACACTCTCTTGAGCTTCTGCATCCCTCTCTGGAGCCTCTGCATCCCTCTCTTGAGCCTCTGCATCCCTCTCTTAAGCCTCTGCGTCACTCCCAAGTGCCTCTGCATCTTTCTCTTGTGCCTCTGCATCCCTCACTTTAGCCTCTGCATCCGTCTCTTGAGCCTCTGCATTCCTCGCTTGAGCCTATTCATCCCTCTCTTGAGCCTCTACATTCTTCTCTTGAAACTCTGCATCCCACTCTTAAGCCTCTGCAACACTCTCTTGAGCCTCTGCATCCCTGTCTTGAGCCTCTGCATCCCTCTCTTGAGCCTCTGCATCACTCTCTTAATTGAGCCTCTGCATCCCTGTCTTGAGCCTCTGCATCATTCTCCTTAGCCTCTGCATCACTCTTTTCAACCTCTGCACCCCTCTCTTATGCTTCTGCATCCCTCTCTGGAGCCTCTGCATAACTCTTCTCTTGAGTATCTGAATCTCTCTCTTGAGCCTCTGAATCCCTCTCTTGAGTCTCTGCATCACTCTCTTCATCCTCTGTATCCCTTTCCTAAGCCTCTGCATCACTCTCTTAAGCCTCTGCATCACTCTCGTAAGCCTATGCATCACTCTCTTGAGCCTCTGCATCACTCTCTTGAGCCTCTGCATCCCTCTCCTGAGCCTCTGCATCACTCTCTTGAGCCTCTGCATCACCTTCTTAAGCCTCTGCATCCCTCTTTTGTGCCTCTGTGACACTTTCTTAATCCTCTGGATCCCTCTCTTGAGCCTCTGCATCCCTCTTTTGAGCCTTTGCATACCCTCTTTTAAGCCTCTGCATCCCTCTCTTGATCCTCTGCATAACTCTCGTAAGCCTCTTCATCACTCTCTTGAGCCTCTGCATAACTCTCTTAAGCCTCTGAATCCCTCTCTCGAGCCTCTGAATCCCTCTCTTGAGCCTCTGCATCACTCTCTTAAACCTCTGAATCCCTCTCTTGAGCCTCTGAATCCCTCTCTTGAGCCTCTGCATCACTCTCTCGAGCCTCTGCATCACACTCTTGATCCTCTGCATCACTCTCTTGAGCTTCTTCATCTCTCTCTTCAGCCTCTGCATCACTCTCTTGATCCTCTGCTTCCCTCTCTTGAGCCTCTGAATCACTCTCTTGAGCCTCTGCATCACTCTCTTGAGCCTCTGCATCACTCTCTTAATCCTCTGCATCCCACTCTTCATCCTATGCATCAATCTCTTGAGCCTCTGCATCATTCTCTTGAGCCTCTGCATCCCTCTCTTAAGCCTCTGCATCTCTCTTTTGAGCCTTTGCATCCCTCTATTAAGCCTCTGCATCACTCTCTTGAGCCTCTGCATCACTCTCGTAAGCCTCTGCATCACTTACTTGAGCCTGTGCATCACTCTCGTAAGCCTCTGTATCACTCTCTTGAGTCTCTGCATCACTCTCTTGAACCTCTTCATCACTCATGAGCCTCTGCATCACTCTCTTAAACCTTTGCATCCCCCTCTTGATCCTCTGCATCACTCTCTTGAGCCTCTGCATCTTTCTCTTGAGCCTCTACAACCCTCTCTTAAGCCTCATTCTCTTCAGCCCCTGCATCACTCTCTTGAGCCTCTGCATAACTCTCTTAAGCCTCTGCATCTCTCTCTTCAGGCTCTGCATCACTCTCTTGATCCTCTGCATCATTTTCTTGAGCCTATGCATTATTTTCGTGAGCCTCTGCATCCCTCTCTTAAGAGAGGGATGCAGAGGCTCAAGAGAGTGATGCAGAGGCTTAACAGAGGGAAGCAGAGGCTCAAGAGAGTGATGCAGAGGCTTAAGAGAGGGTTGCAAAGGCTCAAGAGAATGATGCAGAGGCTCAAGAGAGTGCTGCAAAAGGCTCAAAAGAGGGATGCTGAGGCTCCAGAGAGGGATACAGAGGCTCAAGAGAGTGATGCAGAGGCTCAAGAGAGAAAGGCAGAGGCTTAAGAGAGTGATGCAGAGGCTCAAGAGAGTGATGCATAGGCTCAAGAGAATGATGTAGAGGCTTAAGAGAGGGATGCAGAGGCTCAAGAGAATGATGCAGAGGCTCAAAAGAGTGACGCAGAGGATCAAGAGAGGGACGAAAACTGCAGGGTGGGTTTGGGCAAAATGTGACCTATCGCCGCTCTCAGTAATTGGCATATTTTCTGTATAAAAAATCGTAATTTCAAACTGCGAATACGTGCAGAGAGCCAGAATTTGGCTCCAAAATATGGCTCAAGCGTCGAATTTGGGATGTTTGTGATATTTTGAAAACTGCTGCGGGGGGTTAGGGTAAAATGTGACCCATCGCCGCTCCCAGTAATTGGCATATTTTCTGTATAAAATATCGTAATTTCAATCTGCGAATACGTGCAGAGAACCAGAATTTGGCTCCAAAATATGGCTCAAACGTCGAATTTGGAGTGTTTGGGATATTTTGAAAACTGCAGGGTGGGTTTGGGCAAAATGTGACCCATCGCTGCTCTCAGTAATTGGCATATTTTCGGTATAAAAATTCGTAATTTCAAACTGCGAATACGTGAAGAGAGCCAGAATTTGGATCCAAAATGTGGCTCAAGCGTCGAATTTGGGATGTTTGGGATATTTTGAAAACTGCAGGGGTGGTTTGGGCAAAATGTGACCCATCGCCGCTCTCAGTAATTGGCATATTTTCGGTATAAAAAGTCGTAATTTCAAACTGCGAATACGTGCAGAGAGCCAGAGTTTGGCTCCAAAATATGGCTCAAGGGTCGAATTTGGGATGTTTGGGATATTTTGAAAACTGCAGGGGGGGTTTGGGCAAAATGTGACCCATCGCTATTCTCAGTAATTGGCATATTTTCGGTATAAAAAGTCGTAATTTCAAACTGCGAATACGTGCACAGAGCCAGAATTTGGCTCCAAAATATGGCTCAAGCGTTGAGTTTGGAGTGTTTGGGATATTTGGAAAACTGCAGGGTGGGTTTAGGCAAAATGTGATTCATCGCCGCTCTCAGTAATTGGCATATTTTCGGTAGAAAAAGTCGTAATTTCAAACAGCGAATACGTGCAGAGAGCCAGAATTTGCCTCCAAAATATGGCTCAAGGGTCGAATTTGGGATGTTTAGAATATTTTAAAAACTGCAGGGAGGGTTTGGGCAAAATGTGATCCATCACCGCTTTCAATAATTGGAATATTTTCTGTATAAAAAGTCGTAATTTCAAACTGCGAATACGTGCAGAGAGCCAGAATTTGGCTCCAAAATATGGCTCAAGCGTCGAATTTGGGATGTTTGGGATATTTTGAAAACTGCAGGGGGGGGGTTTGGGCAAAATGTGACCCATCGCCGCTCTCAGTAATTGGCATATTTTCGGTATAAAAAGTCGTAATTTCAAACTGCGAATACGTGCAGAGAGCCAGAATTTGGCTCCAAAATATGGCTCAAGCGTCGAATTTGGGATGTTTCGGATATTTTGAAAACTGCAGTGGGGGTTTGGGTAAAATGTGACCCATCGCCGCTCTCAGTAATTGGCATATTTTCGGTATAAAAAGTCGTAATTTCAAACTGCGAATACGTGCAGAGAGCCAGAATTTGGCTCCAAAATATGGCTCAAGCGTCGAATTTGGGATGTTTGGGATATTTTCAAAACTGCAGGGGGGGTTTGGGCAAAATGTGACCCATCGCTGCTCTCAGTAATTGGCATATTTTCGGTATAAAAAGTCGTAATTTCAAACTGCGAATACGTGCAGAGAGCCAGAATTTGGCTCCAAAATATGGCTCAAGCGTCGAATTTGGGATGTTTGGGATATTTTGAAAACTGCAGGGGGGTTTGGGCAAAATGTGACCCATCGCTGCTCTCAGTAATTGGCATATTTTCGGTATAAAAAGTCGTAATTTCAAACTGCGAATACGTGCAGAGAGCCAGAATTTGGCTCCAAAATATGGCTCAAGCGTCGAATTTGGGATGTTTGGGATATTTTGAAAACTGCAGGGGGGGTTTGGGCAAAATGTGACCCATCGCCGCTCTCAGTAATTGGCATATTTTCGGTATAAAAAGTCGTAATTTCAAACTGCGAATACGTGCAGAGAGCCAGAATTTGGCTCCAAAATATGGCTCAAGCGTCGAATTTGGGATGTTTGGGATATTTTGAAAACTGCAGGGTGGGTTTGGGCAAAATGTGACCCATCGCCGCTCTCAGTAATTGGCATATTTTCGGTATAAAAAGTCGTAATTTCAAACTGCGAATACGTGCAGAGAGCCAGAATTTGGCTCCAAAATATGGCTCAAGCGTCGAATTTGGGATGTTTGGGATATTTTGAAAACTGCAGGGTGGGTTTGGTCAAAATGTGACCCATCGCCGCTCTCAGTAATTGGCATATTTTCGGTATAAAAAATCGTAATTTCAAACTGCGAATACGTGCAGAGGGCCAGAATTTGGCTCCAAAATATGGCTCAAGCGTCGAATTTGGGATGTTTGTGATATTTTGAAAACTGCAGGGGGGGATTTGGGTAAAATGTGACCCATCGCCGCTCCCAGTAATTGGCATATTTTCGGTATAAAAAGTCGTAATTTCAAACTGCGAATACGTGCAGAGAGCCAGAATTTGGCTCCAAAATATGGCTCAAGCGTCGAATTTGGGATGTTTGGGATATTTTGAAAACTGCAGGGGGGTTTGGGCAAAATGTGACCCATCGCCGCTCTCAGTAATTGGCATATTTTCGGTATAAAAATTCGTAATTTCAAACTGCGAATACGTGCAGAGAGCCAGAATTTGGCTCCAAAATATGGCTCAAGCGTCGAATTTGGGATGTTTGGGATATTTTGAAAACTGCAGGGGGGTTTGGGCAAAATGTGACCCATCGCCGCTCTCAGTAATTGGCATATTTTCGGTATAAAAAGTCGTAATTTCAAACTGCGAATACGTGCAGAGAGCCAGAATTTGGCTCCAAAATATGGCTCAAGGGTCGAATTTGGGATGTTTGGGATATTTTGAAAACTGCAGGGGGGGTTTGGGCAAAATGTGACCCATCGCCGCTCTCAGTAATTGGCATATTTTCGGTATAAAAAGTCGTAATTTCAAACTGCGAATACGTGCAGAGAGCCAGAATTTGGCTCCAAAATATGGCTCAAGCGTCGAATTTGGGATGTTTGGGATATTTTGAAAACTGCAGGGGGGGGTTAGGGTAAAATGTGACCCATCGCCGCTCCCAGTAATTGGCATATTTTCGGTATAAAAAGTCGTAATTTCAAACTGCGAATACGTGCAGAGAGCCAGAATTTGGCTCCAAAATATGGCTTAAGCGTGGAATTTGGAGTGTTTGGGATATTTCGAAAACTCCAGGGTGGGTTTAGGCAAAATGTGACCCATCGCTGGTCTCAGTGATTGGCATATTTTCGGTATAAAAAGTCGTAATTTCAAACTGAAAATACGTGCAGGGAGCCTGAATTTGACTCCAAAATATGGCTCATGCATCGAATTTGGGATGTTTGGGATATTTTGAGTAGTGCAGGGGTGGTTTTGGCAAAATGTGACCCATCGCCGCTCTCAGTAATTGGCATATTTTCGGTATAAAAAGTCGTAATTTCAAACTGCGAATACGTGCAGAGAGCCAGAATTTGGCTTCAAAATATTGTTCAAACGTCGAATTTGGGATGTTTGGGAAGTTTTGAAAACTGCAAGGGGGTATGGGCAAAATGTGACCCATCGCTATTCTCAGTAATTGGCATATTTTCTGTATAAAAAGTCGTAATTTCAAACTGCGAATTCTTAAAGAGAGCCAGAATTTGGCAACAAAAAATGGCTCAAGCGTCGAATTTGGGATGTTTGTGATATTTTGAAAACTGCAGGGTGGGTTTGGGCAAAATGTGACCCATCGCCGCTCTCAGTAATTGGCATATTTTCGGTATAAAAATTCGTAATTTCAAACGGCGATCACGTGCAGAGAGCCAGAATTTGCCTCCAAAATATGGCTCAAGGGTCGAATTTGGGATGTTTGGGATATTTTAAAAACTGCAGGGAGGGTTTGGGCAAAATGTGGTCCATCGCCGCTTTCAGTAATTGGCATATTTTCTGTATAAAAAGTCGTAATTTCAATCTGCGAATACGTGAAGAGAGCCAGAATTTGGCTCCAAAATGAGGCTCAAGCCTCGAATTTGGGATGTTTGGGATATTTTGAAAACTGCAGGGGGGGTTTGGGCAAAATGTGACCCATCGCTGCTCCCAGTAATTGGCATATTTTCGGTATAAAAAGTCGTAATTTCAAACTGCGAATACGTGCAGAGAGCGAGAATTTTGCTCCAAAATATTGCTCAAGGGTCGAATTTGGGATGTTTGGGATATTTTGAAAACTGCAGGGAAGGTTTGAGCAAAATGTGACCCATCGCGGCTTTAAGTTATTGGCATATTTTCGGAATAAAAAGTCGTAATTTCAAACTGCGAATACGTGCAGAAAGCCAGAATTTGGCTCTAAAATATGGCTCAAGCGTCGAATTTGGGATGTTTGGAATATTTTGAGAACTCCCGGGGGGGGGGGGCAAAATGTGACCCATCGCTGCTCTCAGTAATTTGCATATTTTCGGTATAAAAAGTCATAATTTCAAACTTCGAATACGTGCAGAGAGCCAGAATTTGGCTACAAAATATGGCTCTAGCTCGAATTTGTGATATTTTGAAAACTGCAGGGGGATTTGGGCAAAATGTGACCCAGCGCTGCTTTCAGTAATTGGCATATTTTCTGTATAAAAAGTCGATATTTCAAACTGCGAATACGTGCAGAGAGCCAGAATTTGGCTCCTACATGTGGCTCAAGCGTCGAATTTGGGATGTTTGGGATATTTTGAAACCTGCCGGGGATGGTTTGGGCAAAATTTGACCCATTGCCGCTCTCAGTAATTGACATGTTTTCGGTATAAAAAGTTGTAATTTCAAACTGCGAATACGTGCAGAGAGCGAGAATTTGGCTCCAAAATATGGATCAAGCGTCGAAATTGGGATGTTTGGGATATTTTGAAAACTGCAGGGAGGGTTTGGGCAAAATGTGATCCATCGCTGCTCTATAGTAATTGACATATTTTCGGTATAAAAAGTCATATTTTCATACGGCGAATACGTGCAGAGAGCCAGAATTTGCCTCCAAAATTTGGCTCAAGCGTCGAATTTCGGATGTTTGGGATATTTTAAAAACTGCAGGGAGGGTTTGATCAAAATGTGATCCATCGCCGCTTTCAGTAATTGGCATATTTTCTGTATAAAAAATCGTAATTTCAAACTGCGAATACGTGCAGAGAGCCAGAATTTGGCTCCAAAATATGGCTCAAGCGTCGAATATGGGATGTTTGTGATATTTTGAAAACTCCTGTGGGGGGTTAGGGTAAAATGTGACCCATCGCCGCTACCAGTAATTGGCATATTTTCTATATAAAATGTCGTAATTTCAATCTGCGAATACGTGCAGAGAACCAGAATTTGACTCCAAAATTTGGCTCAAACGTCGAATTTGGAGTGTTTAGGATGTTTTGAAAACTGCAGGGTGGGTTTGGTCAAAATATGACCCATCGCTGCTCTCAGTAATTGGCATATTTTCGGTATAAAAATTCGTAATTTCAAACTGCGAATACGTAAAGAGAGCCAGAATTTGGATCCAAAATGTGGCTCAAGCGTCGAATTTGGGATGTTTAGGATATTTTAAAAACTGCAGGGGTGGTTTGGGCAAAATGTGACTTATCGCTGCTCTCAGTAATTATCATATTTTCGGTACAAAAAGTCGTAATTTCAAACGGCGATCACGTGCAGAGAGCCAGAATTTGCCTCCAAAATATGGCTCAAGGGTCGAATTTGGGATATTAGGGATATTTTAAAAACTGCAGGCAGGGTTTGGGCAAAATGTGGTCCATCGCCGCTTTCAGTAATTGGCATATTTTCTGTATAAAAAGTCGTAATTTCAATCTGCGAATACATGAAGAGAGTCAGAATTTGGCTCCAATATGAGGCTCACGCCTCGAATTTGGGATATTTGGGATATTTTGAAAACTGCAGGGGGGGGTTTGGGCAAAATGTGACCCATCGCTGCTCCCAGTAATTGGCATATATTCGGTATAAAAAGTCGTAATTTCAAACTGCGAATACGTGCAGAGAGCGAGAATATTTGCTCCAAAATATTGCTCAAGCGTTGAATTTGGGATGTTTGGGATATTTTGAAAACTGCAGGGAAGGTTTGAGCAATATGTGACCCATCGCGGCTTTCAGTAATTGGCATATTTTCGGAATAAAAAGTTGTAATTTCAAACTGCGAATACGTGCAGAAAGCCAGAAATTTGGCTCTAAAATATGGCTCAAGCGTCGAATTTGGGATGTTTGGATTATTTTCAAAACTGCAGGGGGGGGGGGGGGCAAAATGTGACCCATCGCTGCTCTCAGTAATTGGCATATTTTCGGTATAAAATTCGTAATTTCATACTGCGAATACGTGCAGAGAGCCAGAATTTGGCTCCAAAATATGGCTCAAGCGTCGAATTTGGGATGTTTGGAATATTTTGAAAACTGCAGGGTGTGTTTGGGTAAAATGTGACCTATCGCTGCTCTCAGCAATTGGCATATTTTCGGCATAAAATTCGTAATTTCAAACTGCGAATACGTGCAGAGACCAAGAATTTGGCTCCTAAATATGGCTCAAGCGTTGAATTTGGGATGTTTGAAATGTGATTAATCGCGGCTTTCAGTAATTGGCATTTTTTCGGTATATAAAGTCGAAATTTCAAACTGCGAATACGTGCAGAGAACCAGAATTTACCTCCAAAATATGGCTCATGCATCGCATTTGGGATGTTTGGGATATTTTGAAAACTGCAGGGTGGGTTTTTGGGCAAAAATGTGACTCATCGCGCACTAAGTAATTGGCATATTTTCGGTATAAAAAGTCGTAATTTCAAACTGCAAATACGTGCACAGAGCCAGAATTTGACTTCAAAAATTAACTCAAGCGTCGAATTTCGAGTGTTTGGGATATTTTGAAAACTGCAGGGTGGGTTTGGTTGAAATGTGACCTATCGCTGCTCTCTGTAATATGCATATTTTCTGTATAAAAAGTCGTAATTTCAAACTGCGAATACGTGCAGAGAGCCAGAATTTGGCTCCAAAATATGGCTCAAGCGTCGAATATGGGATGTTTGTGATATTTTGAAAACTCCTGTGGAGGGTTAGGGTAAAATGTGACCCATCGCCGCTCCCAGTAATTGGCATATTTTCGGTATAAAAATCGTAATTTCAATCTGCGAATACGTGCAGAGAACCAGAATTTGGCTCCAAAATATGGCTCAAACGTCGAATTTGGAGTGTTTTCGATGTTTTAAAAACTGCAGGGTGGGTTTGGTCAAAATGTGACCCATTGCCGCTCTCAGTAATTGGCATATTTGCGGTACAAAAATTCGTAATTTCTAACGGCGATCACGTGCAGAGAGCCAGAATTTGCCTCCAAAATATGGCTCAAGGGTCGAATTTGGGATGTTAAAGATATTTTAAAAACTGCAGGGAGGGTTTGGGCAAAATGTGGTCCAAAACCGCTTTCAGTAATTGGCATATTTTCTGTATAAAAAGTCGCAATTTCAATCTGCGAATACGTGAAGAGAGCCAGAATTTGGCTCCAAAATGAGGCTCAAGCCTCGAATTTGTAATGTTTGGGATATTTTGAAAACTGCAGGGGGGGGGGGGCAAAATGTGACCCATCGCTACTTCCAGTAATTGGCATATATTCGGAATAAAAAGTCGTAATTTTAAACTGCGAATACGTGCAGAAAGCCAAAAATTTGGCTCTAAAATATGGCTCAAGCGTCGAATTTGGGATGTGTGGATTATTTTCAAAACTGCAGGTGGGGGGGAGGCAAAATGTGACCTATCGCTGCTCTCAGTAATTTGCATATTTTCGATATAAAAAGTCATAATTTCAAACTGCGAATACGTGCATAGAGCCAGAATTTGGCTCCAAAATATGGCTCAAGGCTCGAATTTGGGATATTTATAAAAACTGCAGGGGTTTGGGCAAAATGTGACCCATCGCTGCTTTCAGTAATTAGCATATTTTCGGTATAAAAAGTCGAAATTTCTAACTGCGAACACATGCAGGTAGCCAGAATTTGGCTCCAAAATATGGCTCAAGGGTCGAATTTGGGATGTTTGGGATATTTTGAAAACTGCAGGGGGGGTTTCGACAAAATGTGACCCATCGATACTCTCAGTAATTCGCATATTTGCGGTATAAAATTCGTAATTTCAAACGGCGATCACGTGCAGAGAGCCAGAATTTGCCTTCAAAATATGGCTCAAGCGTCGAATTTGGGATGTTTGGGAAATTTAAAAACTGCAGGGAAGGTTTGGGCAAAATGTGGTCCATCGCCGCTTTCAGTAATTGGTATATTTTCTGTATAAAAAGTCGTAATATCAATCTGCGAATACGTGAAGAGAGCCAGAATTTGCCTCCAAAATATGGCTCAAGTGTCGAATTTAGAATGTTGGATTATTTTCAAAACTGCAGGGGGGGTTTGGGCAAAATGTGACCCATCGCTGCTCCCAGTAATTGGCATATATTCGTTATAAAAAGTCGTATTTTCAAACTGCGAATACGTGCAGAGAGCGAGAATTTTTGCTCTAAATTATTGTTCAAGGGTCGAATTTGGGATGTTTGGGACATTTTGAAAACTGCAAGGAGGGTTTGGGTAAAATGTGACCCATCGCGGCTTTCAGTAGTTGGCATATTTTCGGAATAAAAAGTCATAATTTCAAACTGCGAATACGTGCAGAAAGCCAGAAATTTGGCTCTAAAATATGGCTCAAGCGTCGAATTTGGGATGTTTGGATTATTTTCAAAACTGCAGGGGGGAAGGGGTGACCCATCGCTGCTCTCAGTAATTGCAATTTTCGGTAAAAAAGTCGTACCCGATACGTGCAGAGAGCCAGAATTTGCTCTCTCAGTCGAATTGGCATAAAATGTTCGCGGTAAATATTTTCGGTAAAAAAAGTCGTATTTTCAAACAGCGATCACATGCAGAGAGCTAGAATTTGGCTCTCTATGGGTCATATGGGTCAATATGGGTCATATTGACCCATATGGGTCAAGGGTCGAATTTGAGATGTCTGGGATTTTTTGAAATCTACAGGGGGGGTTGGGTAAAATGTGACCCATCGCTGCTCCCAGTAATTGGCATATATTCAGGTATAAAATTCGTGACTTCAAAGTGCGAATACGTGCAGAGAGCCAGAGTTTGGCTCCAAAATATGGCTCAAGCGTCAAATATGGGATGTTTGTGATATTTTGAAAACTCCTGTGGGGGGTTAGGGTAAAATGTGACCCATCGCCGCTACCAGTAATTGGCATATTTTCTATATAAAATGTCGTAATTTCAATCTGCGAATACGTGCAGAGAATCAGAATTTGACTCGAAAATTTGGCTCAAACGTCGAATTTGGAGTGTTTATGATGTTTTGAAAACTGCAGGGTGGGTTTGGTCAAAATATGACCCATCGCTGCTCTCAGTAATTGGCATATTTTCGGTATAAAAATTCGTAATTATAAACTGCGAATACTTAAAGAGAGCCAGAATTTAGATCCAAAATGTGGCTCAAGCGTCGAATTTGGGATGTTTAGGATATTTTTAAAACTGCAGGGGTCGTTTGGGCAAAATGTGACTTATCGCTGCTCTCAGTAATTATCATATTTTCGGTACAAAAAGTCGTAATTTCAAACGGCGATCACGTGCAGAGAGCCAAAATTTGCCTCCAAAATATGGATCAAGGGTCGAATTTGGGATATTAGGGATATTTTAAAAACTGCAGGCAGGGTTTGGGCAAAATGTGGTCCATCGCCGCTTTCAGTAATTGGCATATTTTCTGTATAAAAAGTCGTAATTTCAATCTGCGAATACATGAAGAGAGTCAGAATTTGGCTCCAATATGAGGCTCACGCCTCGAATTTGGGATATTTGGGATATTTTGAAAACTGCAGGGGGGGGGGGGGGTTTGGGCAAAATGTGACCCATCGCTGCTCCCAGTAATTGGCATATATTCGGTATAAATAGAGGGATGCAGAGGCTCATAAGAGGGATGGTGGAGTTCAAGAGAGGGATGGAGAGGCTCAAGAGAGTGATGCAGAGGCTCAGGAGAGGGATGCAGAGACTCAAGAGAGTGATGCAGAGGATTAAGAGAGGGATGCAGAGGCTCAAGAGAAAGATGCAGAGGGTCAAGAGAGTGCTGCAGAGGCTCAAGAGAGGGATGCTGAGGCTCCAGAGAGGGATGCAGAGGATCAAGAGAGGGATGCAGAGGCTCAAGAGAATGATGCAGAGGCTCAAGAGAGGGATGCAGAGGCTTAAGAGAGTGATGCAGAGGCTTAAGAGAGGGATGCAGAGGCTCAAGAGAATGATGCAGAGGCTCAAGAGAGAAAGGCAGAGGGTTATGAGAGTGATGCAGAGGCTCAAGAGAGTGATGCACAGGCTCAAGAGAATGATTTATAGGCTTAAGAGAGGGAAGCAGAGGCTCAAGAGAATGATGCAGAGTCTCAAGAGAGTGATGCAGAGGCTTACGCGAGTGATGCAGAGGATCAAGAGAGTGATGCAGAGGATCAAGAGAGTGATGCAGAGGCTCAAGAGAGTGATGCAGAGGCTCAACAGAGGGATGCAGAGGCTAAAGAGAGTGATGCAATGGCTCAAGAGAGGGATGTAGAGGCTCATGAGAGGGATGCAGGAGTTCAAGAGAGGGATGCAGAGGCTCAAGAGAGTGATTCAGAGGCTTACGAGAGTGATGCAGAGGCTTAAGAGAGTGATGCAGAGGCTTGAGAGAGGGATGCAGAGGCTCAAGAGAGGGATGCAGAGGCTTTAAAGAGGGATGCAGAGGCTCAAGAGAGTGATGCATAGGCTTAAGGGAGTGATGCAGAGGCTTAAGAGAGGGGATGAGAGTGATGCAGAGGCTCAAGCGAGGGATGCAGAGGCTAAAGAGAGTGATGCAATGGCTCAGGAGAGGGATGCAGAGGCTCATGAGAGGGATGCAGGAGTTCAAGAGAGGGGTGCAGAGGCTCAAGAGAGTGATTCAGAGGCTTAGGAGAGTGATGCAGAGGCTCAAGAGAGGGATGCAGAGGCTCAAGAGAGGGATGCAGGGGCTCAAGAGAGGAATGCTGAGGCTCAAGTGAGGGATGCAGAGGTACAAGAGAGGGATGCAGAGGCTCTTGAGGGAAGTGACGAGGCTCTTGAGAGGCTCAAGAGAAGGATGCAGAGGCTTAAGAGAGTGATGCAGAGGCTCAGGAGAGGGATGCAAAGGCTCATGAGAGGGATTCAGAAGTTCAAGAGAGTGATGCAGACGCAAAAGAAAGGGATGCAGAGGCTTAAGAAAGTGATGCAGAGGCTCAAAAAAGGGATGCAGAGGCTTAAGAGGGTGATGCAGAGGCTCAAGAGAGTGATGCAGAGGATCAAGAGAGGGAGTCAGAGGCTTAAGAGAGTGATGCAGAAGCTGAAGAGAGTGATGCAGAGGCTCTAGAGAGTGATGCAGAGGCTCGAGAGAGTGATGCAGAGGCTCAAAATAGTTATTCAGAGGCTTGAGAGAGTGATGCAGAGGCCTCAAGAGAGTGATGCAGAGGCTGATCAGAGTGTTGCAGAGGCTCAAGAGAGTGATGCATAGGCTCAAGAGAGTGATGCAGATGCTCAATAGAGGGATGCAGAGGCTTAAGAGAGTGATGCAGAGGCTAAAGAGAGTGTTGCAGAGGCTCTAGCGAGTGATGCAGAGGCTCAAGAGAGTGATTCCCTCTCGTAAGCCTCTGCATCACTCACATAAGCCTCTGCGTCACTCTCTTCAGCCTCTGCATCCCTCTCTTGAGCCTCTGCATCATTCTCCTAAGCATCTGCATCACTCTCTTGAGCCTCTGCATCACTCTCCTAAGCCTCTGCATCACTCTTTTAAGCCTCTGCATCATTCTCCTCAGCCTCTAAATCCCTCTCTTAAGCCTCTGCATCACTCTCTTGATCCTCTGCATCACTCTCATCAGCCTCTGCATCCCTCTCTTAAGCCTCTGCATCATTCTCTTCAGCCTCTGCATTCCTCTCTTAAGCCTCTGCATCACTCTCTTAAGCCTCTGCATCATTCTCTTGAGCCCCTGCATAATTCTCTATAGCCTCTGCATCACTCTCTTAAGCCTCTACATCATTCTCTTGTGCCTCTGAATCACTCTCTTGAACCTCTGCATCACTCTTTTAAGACTCTGCATCTCTCTCTTGAGCCTCTGCATCACTCTCTTGTGCCTCTGCATCACTCTCTTGAGCCTCTACATCCCTCTCTTGAGCCTCTGCATCCCTCTCTTAAGCCTCTGTATCACTCTCTTTTCCCTTTGCATCACTCTCTTGAGCCTCTGCATCCCTCTCTGGAGCCTCAGCAACCAATAATGTGTTTGCATCATTTTTATCGTATATATAATAAATTAATAACAATAAACTGAAAATTCACAAAAACGTGGAAAAACAGCAAAATATTGCCTAATTCGATGATATTTTGTTTAAATCACATAAAGGGAAAGGGGGATGATAAACGTCAAAATATTGCTAAATTAGATGATTTTTAGTACAAAACAAAATGCAAGAAAACTTGCTTTAAAATGCAATATTATGCGAAATTCTGATATTTGAAGGCCAAATCACATATCGTGAGAAAACATCTAGTAGTATCGAAATATTGGTATAAACGAATATATTTACGTAAAATCACACCATATGAAAAACGTGAAAAAAGTCACTATATCACCAAATTTGAGGATTTTAACTTCAAATTATAAAGCGAGGTTTCGTATTATTTAGATCCTAGAAAAGACATATTAAAATGTTGTTTCCAATACAAATGATAAAAATTTATGTGTTTCATTAGAATTAATTAAAATGTTCCTGATTTTCTGTTTATATTACCAATGGAATATGCACACGTAAACCCGCTCTAATCCGGCTGAAACGTCGATATATGCAATAAAAACAGAACTTCTCCCCTCTCAATATCTTACACAGTATTTTAACGAGAAACAAATAGTTGATTGAAAATGAAGTATTTAAGGTTAATTTCTAACCAATTATGTGTTTCCATCATTTTTATCGTATATGTAATAAATTAATAACAATAAACTTAAAATTCACAAAAACGTGGAAAAAACAGCAAAATATTGCCTAATTCGATGATATTTTGTTTAAATCACATCAAGGAAAATGGGGATGATAAACATCAAACTATTGCTAAATTCGATGATTTTTAGTACAAAACAAAATGCAAGAAAACTTGCTTTAAAATGCAATATTATTCGAAATTCTGAGATTTGAAGGTCAAATCACATATCGTGAGAAAACATGAAGTAGTATCGAAATATTGGTATAAACGAATATATTTACGTAAAATCACACTAAATGAAAAACGTGAAAAAAGTCACTATATTACCAAATTTGAGGATTTTAACTTCAAATTATAAAGCGAGGTTTCGTATTATTTAGATCCTAGAAAAGACATATTAAAATGTTGTTTCCAATACAAATGATAAAAATCGATGTGTTTTCATTAGAATTAACTAAAATGTTCCTGATTTTCCGTTTATATTACCAATGGAAGATGTACACGTAAAACCGCTCTAATCCGGCTGAAACGTCGATATATGCAATAAAACAGAACTTCTCCCCTTTCAATATCTTATACAGTATTTTAACGAGAAACAAATAGTTGATTGAAAATGAAGTATTTATGGTTAATTTCTAACCAATTATGTGTTTGCATCATTTTTATCGTATATATAATAAATTAATAACAATAAACTGAAAATTCACAAAAACGTGGAAAAACAGCAAAATATTGCCTAATTCGATGATATTTTGTTTAAATCACATCAAGGAAAATGGGGATGATAAACATCAAACTATTGCTAAATTCGATGATTTTTAGTACAAAACAAAATGAAAGAAAACTTGCTTTAAAATGCAATATTATTCGAAATTCTGAGATTTGAAGGCCAAATCACATATCGTGAGAAAACATCTAGTAGTATCGAAATATTGGTATAAACGAATATATTTACGTAAAATCACACAACATGAAAAACGTGAAAAAAGTCACTATATTACCAAATTTGAGGATTTTAACTTCAAATTATAAAGCGAGGTTTCGTATTATTTAGATCCTAGAAAAGACATATTAAAATGTTGTTTCCAATACAAATGATAAAAATTGATGTGTTTTCATTAGAATTAACTAAAATGTTCCTGATTTTCCGTTTATATTACCAATGGAATATGCACACGTAAAACCGCTCTAATCCGGCTGAAACGTCGATATATGCAATAAAAACAGAACTTCTCCCCTTTCTATATCTTACACAGTATTTTAACGAGAAACAAATAGTTGATTGAATATGAAGTATTTAAGGTTAATTTCTAACCAATCATGTGTTTGCATCATTTTTATCGTATATATAATAAATTAATAACAATAAACTGAAAATTCACAAAAACGTGGAAAAACAGCAAAATATTGCCTAATTCGATGATATTTTGTTTAAATCACATAAAGGGAAAGGGGGATGATAAACGTCAAAATATTGCTAAATTCGATGATTTTTAGTACAAAACAAAATGCAAGAAAACTTGCTTTAAAATGCAATATTATGCGAAATTCTGAGATTTGAAGGCCAAATCACATATCGTGAGAAAACATCTAGTAGTATCGAAATATTGGTATAAACGAATATATTTACGTAAAATCACACCATATGAAAAACGTGAAAAAAGTCACTATATTACCAAATTTGAGGATTTTAACTTCAAATTATAAAGCGAGGTTTCGTATTATTTAGATCCTAGAAAAGAAATATTAAAATGTTGTTTCCAATACAAATGATAAACATCGATGTGTTTTCATTAGAATTAACTAAAATGTTCCTGATTTTCCGTTTATGTTACCAATGGAAGATGTACACGTAAAACCGCTCTAATCCGGCTGAAACGTCGATATATGCAATAAAAACAGAACTTCTCCCCTTTCAATATCTTATACAGTATTTTAACGAGAAACAAATAGTTGGTTGAAAATGAAGTATTTATGGTTAATTTCTAACCAATTATGTGTTTGCATCATTTTTATCGTATATATAATAAATTAATAACAATAAACTGAAAATTCACAAAAACGTGGAAAAACAGCAAAATATTGCCTAATTCGATGATATTTTGTTTAAATCACATCAAGGAAAATGGGGATGATAAACATCAAACTATTGCGAAATTCGATGATTTTTAGTACAAAACAAAATGCAAGAAAACTTGCTTTAAAATGCAATATTATTCGAAATTCTGATATTTGAAGGTCAAATCACATATCGTGAGAAAACATCAAGTAGTATCGAAATATTGGTATAAACGAATATATTTACGTAAAATCACACTACATGAAAAACGTGAAAAAAGTAACTATATTACCAAATTTGAGGATTTTAACTTCAAATTATAAAGCGAGGTTTCGTATTATTTAGATCCTAGAAAAGACATATTAAAATGCTGTTTCCAATACAAATGATAAAAATCGATGTGTTTTCATTAGAATTAACTAAAATGTTCCTGATTTTCCGTTTATATTACCAATGGAATATGCACACGTAAAACCGTTTAATCCGCCTGAAACGTCGATATATGCAATAAAAACAGAACTTCTCCCCTCTCAATATCTTATACAGTATTTTAACGAGAAACAAATAGTTGATTGAAAATGAAGAATTTAAGGTTAATTTCTAACCAATTATGTGTTTGCATCATTTTTATCGTATATATAATAAATTAATAACAATAAACTGAAAATTCACAAAAACGTGGAAAAACAGCAAAATATTGCCTAATTCGATGATATTTTGTTTAAATCACATCAAGGAAAATGGGGATGATAAACATCAAACTATTGCTAAATTCGATGATTTTTAGTACAAAACAAAATGCAAGAAAACTTGCTTTAAAATGCAATATTATTCGAAATTCTGATATTTGAAGGCCAAATCACATATCGTGAGAAAACATCTAGTAGTATCGAAATATTGGTATAAACGAATATATTTACGTAAAATCACACAACATGAAAAACGTGAAAAAAGTCACTATATTACAAAATTTGAGGATTTTAACTTCAAATTATAAAGCGAGGTTTCGTATTATTTAGATCCTAGAAAAGACATATTAAAATGTTGTTTCCAATACAAATGATAAAAATCGATGTGTTTTCATTAGAATTAACTAAAATGTTCCTGATTTTCCGTTTATATTACCAATGGAATATGCACACGTAAAACCGCTCTAATCCGGCTGAAACGTCGATATATGCAATAAAAACAGAACTTCTCCCCTTTCTATATCATACACAGTATTTTAACGAGAAACAAATAGTTGATTGAAAATGAAGTATTTAAGGTTAATTTCTAACCAATTATGTGTTTGCATCATTTTTATCGTATATATAATAAATTAATAACAATAAACTGAAAATTCACAAAAACGTGGAAAAACAGCAAAATATTGCCTAATTCGATGATATTTTGTTTAAATCACATAAAGGGAAAGGGGGATGATAAACGTCAAAATATTGCTAAATTAGATGATTTTTAGTACAAAACAAAATGCAAGAAAACTTGCTTTAAAATGCAATATTATGCGAAATTCTGATATTTGAAGGCCAAATCACATATCGTGAGAAAACATCTAGTAGTATCGAAATATTGGTATAAACGAATATATTTACGTAAAATCACACAACATGAAAAACGTGAAAAAAGTCACTATATTACCAAATTTGAGGATTTTAACTTCAAATTATAAAGCGAGGTTTCGTATTATTTAGATCCTAGAAAAGACATTAAAATGTTGTTTCCAATACAAATGTTAAAAATCGATGTGTTTTCATTAGAATTAACTAAAATGTTCCTGATTTTCCGTTTATATTACCAATGGAATATGCACATGTAAAACCGCTCTAATCCGGCTGAAACGTCGATATATGCAATAAAAACAGAACTTCTCCCCTTTCAATATCTTACACAGTATTTTAACGAGAAACAAATAGTTGATTGATAATGAAGTATTTAAGGTTAATTTCTAACCAATTATGTGTTTGCATCATTTTTATCGTATATATAATAAATTAATAACAATAAACTGAAAATTCACAAAAACGTGGAAAAACAGCAAAATATTGCCTAATTCGATGATATTTTGTTTAAATCACATAAAGGAAAATGGGGATGATAAACGTCAAAATGTTGCTAAATTGGATGATTTTTAGTACAAAACAAAATGCAAGAAAACTTGCTTTAAAATGCAATATTATGCGAAATTCTGAGATTTGAAGGCCAAATCACATATCGTGAGAAAACATGAAGTAGTATCGAAATATTGGTATAAACGAATATATTTACGTAAAATCACACTACATGAAAAACGTGAAAAAAGTCACTATATTACCAAATTTGAGGATTTTAACTTCAAATTATAAAGCGAGGTTTCGTATTATTTAGATCCTAGAAAAGACATATTAAAATGTTGTTTCCAATACAAAGGATAAAAATCGATGTGTTTTCATTAGAATTAACTAAAATGTTCCTGATTTTCCGTTTATATTACCAATGGAATATGCAAACGTAAAACCGCTCTAATCCGGCTGAAACGTCGATATATGCAATAAAAACAGAACTTCTCCCCTTTCAATATCTTACACAGTATTTTAACGAGAAACAAATAGTTGATTGAAAATGAAGTATTTAAGGTTAATTTCTAACCAATTATGTGTTTGCATCATTTTTATCGTATATATAATAAATTAATAACAATAAACTGAAAATTCACAAAAACGTGGAAAAACAGCAAAATATTGCCTAATTCGATGATATTTTGTTTAAATCACATAAAGGAAAAGGGGGATGATAAACGTCAAAATATTGCTAAATTCGATGATTTTTAGTACAAAACAAAATGCAAGAAAACTTGCTTTAAAATGCAATATTATGCGAAATTCTGAGATTTGAAGGCCAAATCACATATCGTGAGAAAACATGAAGTAGTATCGAAATATTGGTATAAACGAATATATTTACGTAAAATCACACTACATGAAAAACGTGAAAAAAGTCACTATATTACCAAATTTGAGGATTTTAACTTCAAATTATAAAGCGAGGTTTCGTATTATTTAGATCCTAGAAAAGACATATTAAAATGTTGTTTCCAATACAAATGATAAAAATCGATGTGTTTTCATTAGAATTAACTAAAATGTTCCTGATTTTCCGTTTATATTACCAATGGAATATGCACACGTAAAACCGCTCTAATCCGGCTGAAACGTCGATATATGCAATAAAAACAGAACTTCTCCCCTTTCAATATCTTACACAGTATTTTAACGAGAAACAAATAGTTGATTGAAAATGAAGTATTTAAGGTTAATTTCTAACCAATTATGTGTTTGCATCATTTTTATCGTATATATAATAAATTAATAACAATAAACTGAAAATTCACAAAAACGTGGAAAAACAGCAAAATATTGCCTAATTCGATGATATTTTGTTTAAATCACATAAAGGAAAATGGGGATGATAAACGTCAAAATATTGCTAAATTCGATGATTTTTAGTACAAAACAAAATGCAAGAAAACTTGCTTTAAAATGCAATATTATGCGAAATTCTGAGATTTGAAGGCCAAATCACATATCGTGAGAAAACATGAAGTAGTATCGAAATATTGGTATAAACGAATATATTTACGTAAAATCACACTACATGAAAAACGTGAAAAAAGTCACTATATTACCAAATTTGAGGATTTTAACTTCAAATTATAAAGCGAGGTTTCGTATTATTTAGATCCTAGAAAAGACATATTAAAATGTTGTTTCCAATACAAATGATAAACATCGATGTGTTTTCATTAGAATTAACTAAAATGTTCCTGATTTTCCGTTTATATTACCAATGGAAGATGTACACGTAAAACCGCTCTAATCCGGCTGAAACGTCGATATATGCAATAAAAACAGAACTTCTCCCCTTTCAATATCTTATACAGTATTTGAACGAGAAACAAATAGTTGATTGAAAATGAAGTATTTAAGGTTAATTTCTAACCAATTATGTGTTTGCATCATTTTTATCGTATATATAATAAATTAATAACAATAAACTGAAAATTCACAAAAACGTGGAAAAACGGCAAAATATTACCTAATTCGATGATATTTTGTTTAAATCACATCAAGGAAAATGGGAATGATAAACATCAAACTATTGCTAAATTCGATGATTTTTAGTACAAAACAAAATGCAAGAAAACTTGCTTTAAAATGCAATATTATTCGAAATTCTGAGATTTGAAGGTCAAATCACATATCGTGAGAAAACATGAAGTAGTATCGAAATATTGGTATAAACGAATATATTTACGTAAAATCACACTACATGAAAAACGTGAAAAAAGTCACTATATTACCAAATTTGAGGATTTTAACTTCAAATTATAAAGCGAGGTTTCGTATTATTTAGATCCTAGAAAAGACATATTAAAATGTTGTTTCCAATACAAATGTTAAAAATCGATGTGTTTTCATTAGAATTAACTAAAATGTTCCTGATTTTCCGTTTATATTACCAATGGAATATGCACATGTAAAACCGCTCTAATCCGGCTGAAACGTCTATATATGCAATAAAAACAGAACTTCTCCCCTTTCAATATCTTATACAGTATTTTAACGAGAAACAAATAGTTGGTTGAAAATGAAGTATTTATGGTTAACTTCTAACCAATTATGTGTTTGCATCATTTTTATCGTATATGTAATAAATTAATAACAATAAACTGAAAATTCACAAAAACGTGGAAAAACGGCAAAATATTGCCTAATTCGATGATATTTTGTTTAAATCACATCAAGGAAAATGGGGATGATAAACATCAAACTATTGCTAAATTCGATGATTTTTAGTACAAAACAAAATGCAAGAAAACTTGCTTTAAAATGCAATATTATGCGAAATTCTGAGATTTGAAGGCCAAATCACATATCGTGAGAAAACATGAAGTAGTATTGAAATATTGGTATAAACGAATATATTTACGTAAAATCACACTAAATGAAAACCGTGAAAAAAGTCACTATATTACCAAATTTGAGGATTTTAACTTCAAATTATAAAGCGAGGTTTCGTATTATTTAGATCCTAGAAAAGACATATTAAAATGTTGTTTCCAATACAAATGATAAAAATCGACGTGTTTTCATTAGAATTAACTAAAATGTTCCTGATTTTCCGTTTATATTACCAATGGAATATGCACACGTAAAACCGCTCTAATCCGGCTGAAACGTCGATATATGCAATAAAAACAGAACTTCTCCCCTTTCAATATCTTACACAGTATTTTAACGAGAAACAAATAGTTGATTGAAAATGAAGTATTTAAGGTTAATTTCTAACCAATTATGTGTTTGCATCATTTTTATCGTATATATAATAAATTAATAACAATAAACTGAAAATTCACAAAAACGTGGAAAAACAGCAAAATATTGCCTAATTCGATGATATTTTGTTTAAATCACATAAAGGAAAAGGGGGATGATAAACGTCAAAATATTGCTAAATTCGATGATTTTTAGTACAAAACAAAATGCAAGAAAACTTGCTTTAAAATGCAATATTATGCGAAATTCTGAGATTTGAAGGCCAAATCACATATCGTGAGAAAACATGAAGTAGTATCGAAATATTGGTATAAACGAATATATTTACGTAAAATCACACTACATGAAAAACGTGAAAAAAGTCACTATATTACCAAATTTGAGGATTTTAACTTCAAATTATAAAGCGAGGTTTCGTATTATTTAGATCCTAGAAAAGACATATTAAAATGTTGTTTCCAATACAAATGATAAAAATTGATGTGTTTTCATTAGAATTAACTAAAATGTTCCTGATTTTCCGTTTATATTACCAATGGAATATGCACACGTAAAACCGCTCTAATCCGGCTGAAACGTCGATATATGCAATAAAAACAGAACTTCTCCCCTTTCTATATCTTACACAGTATTTTAACGAGAAACAAATAGTTGATTGAATATGAAGTATTTAAGGTTAATTTCTAACCAATCATGTGTTTGCATCATTTTTATCGTATATATAATAAATTAATAACAATAAACTGAAAATTCACAAAAACGTGGAAAAACAGCAAAATATTGCCTAATTCGATGATATTTTGTTTAAATCACATAAAGGGAAAGGGGGATGATAAACGTCAAAATATTGCTAAATTAGATTATTTTTAGTACAAAACAAAATGCAAGAAAACTTGCTTTAAAATGCAATATTATGCGAAATTCTGAGATTTGAAGGCCAAATCACATATCGTGAGAAAACATGAAGTAGTATTGAAATATTGGTATAAACGAATATATTTACGTAAAATCACACTAAATGAAAACCGTGAAAAAAGTCACTATATCACCAAATTTGAGGATTTTAACTTGAAATTATAAAGCGAGGTTTCGTATTATTTAGATCCTAGAAAAGACATATTAAAATGTTGTTTCCAATACAAATGATAAAAATCGATGTGTTTTCATTAGAATTAACTAAAATGTTCCTGATTTTCCGTTTATATTACCAATGGAATATGCACACGTAAAACCGCTCTAATCCGGCTGAAACGTCGATATATGCAATAAAAACAGAACTTCTCCCCTTTCAATATCTTACACAGTATTTTAACGAGAAACAAATAGTTGATTGAAAATGAAGTATTTAAGGTTAATTTCTAACCAATTATGTGTTTGCATCATTTTTATCGTATATATAATAAATTAATAACAATAAACTGAAAATTCACAAAAACGTGGAAAAACGGCAAAATATTGCCTAATTCGATGATATTTTGTTTAAATCACATCAAGGAAAATGGGGATGATAAACATCAAACTATTGCGAAATTCGATGATTTTTAGTACAAAACAAAATGCAAGAAAACTTGCTTTAAAATGCAATATTATTCGAAATTCTGAGATTTGAAGGTCAAATCACATATCGTGAGAAAACATGAAGTAGTATCGAAATATTGGTATAAACGAATATATTTACGTAAAATCACACTACATGAAAAACGTTAAAAAAGTCACTATATTACCAAATTTGAGGATTTTAACTTCAAATTATAAAGCGAGGTTTCGTATTATTTAGATCCTAGAAAAGACATATTAAAATGTTGTTTCCAATACAAATGATAAAAATTGATGTGTTTTCATTAGAATTAACTAAAATGTTCCTGATTTTCCGTTTATATTACCAATGGAATATGCACACGTAAAACCGCTCTAATCCGGCTGAAACGTCGATATATGCAATAAAAACAGAACTTCTCCCCTTTCAATATCTTACACAGTATTTTAACGAGAAACAAATAGTTGATTGAAAATGAAGTATTTAAGGTTAATTTCTAACCAATTATGTGTTTGCATTATTTTTATCGTATATATAATAAATTAATAACAATAAACTGAAAATTCACAAAAACGTGGAAAAACGGCAAAATATTGCCTAATTCGATGATATTTTGTTTAAATCACATAAAGGAAAAGGGGGATGATAAACGTCAAAATATTGCTAAATTCGATGATTTTTAGTACAAAACAAAATGCAAGAAAACTTGCTTTAAAATGCAATATTATGCGAAATTCTGAGATTTGAAGGCCAAATCACATATCGTGAGAAAACATGAAGTAGTATCGAAATATTGGTATAAACGAATATATTTACGTAAAATCACACTACATGAAAAACGTGAAAAAAGTCACTATATTACCAAATTTGAGGATTTTAACTTCAAATTATAAAGCGAGGTTTCGTATTATTTAGATCCTAGAAAAGACATATTAAAATGTTGTTTCCAATACAAATGATAAAAATCGATGTGTTTTCATTAGAATTAACTAAAATGTTCCTGATTTTCCGTTTATATTACCAATGGAATATGCACACGTAAAACCGCTCTAATCCGGCTGAAACGTCGATATATGCAATAAAAACAGAACTTCTCCCCGTTCAATATCTTACACAGTATTTTAACGAGAAACAAATAGTTGATTGAAAATGAAGTATTTAAGGTTAATTTCTAACCAATTATGTGTTTGCATCATTTTTATCGTATATATAATAAATTAATAACAATAAACTGAAAATTCACAAAAACGTGGAAAAACGGCAAAATATTGCCTAATTCGATGATATTTTGTTTTAATCACATAAAGGAAAATGGGGATGATAAACGTCAAAATGTTGCTAAATTCGATGATTTTTAGTACAAAACAAAATGCAAGAAAACTTGCTTTAAAATGCAATATTATTCGAAATTCTGAGATTTGAAGGTCAAATCACATATCGTGAGAAAACATGAAGTAGTATCGAAATATTGGTATAAACGAATATATTTACGTAAAATCACACTACATGAAAAACGTGAAAAAAGTCACTATATTACCAAATTTGAGGATTTTAACTTCAAATTATAAAGAGAGGTTTCGTATTATTTAGATCCTAGAAAAGACATATTAAAATGTTGTTTCCAATACAAATGATAAAAATCGATGTGTTTTCATTAGAATTAACTAAAATGTTCCTGATTTTCCGTTTATATTACCAATGGAATATGCACACGTAAAACCGCTCTAATCCGGCTGAAACGTCGATATATGCAATAAAAACAGAACTTCTCCCCTTTCAATATCTTACACAGTATTTTAACGAGAAACAAATAGTTGATTGAAAATGAAGTATTTAAGGTTAATTTCTAACCAATTATGTGTTTTTGAGCCTCTGCATCACTCTCTTGAGCCTCTGCATCACTCTCTTGAGCCTCTGCATCACTCTCTTGAGCCTCTGCATCACTCTCTTGAGCCTCTGCATCACTCTCTTGAGCCTCTGCATCCCTCTCTTAAGCCTCTGCATCACTCTCTTGAGCCTCTGCATCACTCTCTTGAGCCTCTGCATCCCTCTCTTAAGCCTCTGCATCACTCTCTTGAGCCTCTGCATCACTCTCTTGAGCCTCTGCATCACTCTCTTGAGCCTCTGCATCACTCTCTTGAGCCTCTGCATCACTCTCTTGAGCCTCTGCATCACTCTCTTGAGCCTCTGCATCACTCTCTTGAGCCTCTGCATCCTCTCTTTAAGCCTCTGCATCATTCTCTTGAGCCTCTGCATCCCTCTCTTGAGCCTCTGCATCCCTCTCTTAAGCCTCTGCATCACTCTCTTAAGCCTCTGCATCACTCTCTTCAGTCTCTGCATCCCTCTCTTGAGCCTCTGCATCCCTCTCTTATGCATCTGCATCACTCTCTCGAGCCTCTGCATCCCTCTCTTGAGCCTCTGCATCCCTCTCTTGAGCCTCTGCATCACTCTCTTGAGCCTCTGCATCACTCTCTTAAGCCTCTGCATCACTCTCTTAAGCCTCTGCATCACTCTCTTGAGCCTCTGCATCACTCTCTTGAGCCTCTGCATCCCTCTCTTGAGCCTCTGCATCCCTCTCATGAGCCTCTGCATCACTCTCTTGAGCCTCTGCATCACTCTCTTAAGCCTCTGAATCACTCTCTTGAGCCTCTGCATCACTCTCTTGAGCCACTGCATCCCTCTCTTGAGCCTCTGCATCACTCTCTTGAGCCTCTGCATCCCTCTCTTCAGCCTCTGCATCCCTCTCTTGAGCCTCTGCATCACTCTCTTAAGCCTCTGCATCCCTCTCTTGAGCCTCTGCATCACTCTCTTGAGCCTCTGCATCACTCTCTTGAGCCTCTGCATCCCTCTCTTGAGCCTCTGCATCACTCTCTTGAGCCTCTGCATCACTCTCTTGAGCCTCTGCATCACTCTCTTGAGCCTCTGCATCACTCTCTTGAGCCTCTGCATCACTCTCTTAAGCCTCTGCATCACTCTCTTGAGCCTCTGCATCACTCTCTTGAGCCTCTGCATCCCTCTCTTGAGCCTCTGCATCACTCTCTTGAGCCTCTGCATCACTCTCTTGAGCCTCTGCATCACTCTCTTAAGCCTCTGCATCCCTCTCTTGAGCCTCTGCATCACTCTCTTGAGCCTCTGCATCACTCTCTCTCTTGATCCTCTCTCCTGCATCACTCTCTTGAGCCTCTGCATCCCTCTCTTGAGCCTCTGCATCATCTCTCTTGCATCACTCTCTTAAGCCTCTGCATCACTCTCTTGAGCCTCTGCATCACTCTCTTGAGCCTCTGCATCACTCTCTTAAGCCTCTGCATCACTCTCTTGAGCCTCTGCATCACCTCTGCATCACTCTCTTGAGCCTCTGCATCCCTCTCTTGAGCCTCTGCATCCTCTCTCTGCATGAGCCTCTGCATCACTCTCTTGAGCCTCTGCATCACTCTCTTGAGCCTCTGCATCACTCTCTTCAGCCTCTGCATCACTCTCTTGAGCCTCTGCATCACTCTCTTGAGCCTCTGCATCACTCTCTTGAGCCTCTGCATCACTCTCTTGAGCCTCTGCATCACTCTCTTGAGCCTCTGCATCACTCTCTTGAGCCTCTGCATCACTCTCTTGAGCCTCTGCATCACTCTCTTGAGCCTCTGCATCCCTCTCTTGAGCCTCTGCAACACTCTCTTCAGCCTCTGCATCACTCTCTTGAGCCTCTGCATCACTCTCTTGAGCCTCAACATCACTCTCTTGAGCCTCTGCATCCCTCTCTTGAGCCTCTGCATCCCTCTCTTGAGCCTCTGCATCCCTCTCTTAAGCCTCTGCATCACTCTCTTAAGCCTCTGCATCACTCTCTTGAGCCTCTGCATCCCTCTCTTGAGCCTCTGCATCACTCTCTTGAGCCTCTGCATCACTCTCTTGAGCCTCTGCATCACTCTCTTGAGCCTCTGCATCCCTCTCTTAAGCCTCTGCATCACTCTCTTGAGCCTCTGCATCACTCTCTTGAGCCTCTGCATCACTCTCTTGAGCCTCTGCATCCCTCTCTTGAGCCTCTGCATCCCTCTCTTGAGCCTCTGCATCACTCTCTTGAGCCTCTGCATCACTCTCTTGAGCCTCTGCATCCTCTCTTGAGCCTCTGCATCACTCTCTTAAGCCTCTGCATCACTCTCTTGAGCCTCTGCATCCCTCTCTTGAGCCTCTGCATCTGCTCTCTTGAGCCTCTGCATCCCTCTCTTGAGCCTCTGCATCACTCTCTTAAGCCTCTGCATCCCTCTCTTGAGCCTCTGCATCACTCTCTTGAGCCTCTGCATCACTCTCTTGAGCCTCTGCATCACTCTCTTGAGCCTCTGCATCACTCTCTTGAGCCTCTGCATCCCTCTCTTGAGCCTCTGCATCACTCTCTTCAGCCTCTGCATCCCTCTCTTGAGCCTCTGCCTCACTCTCTTAAGCCTCTGCATCACTCTCGTGAGCCTCTGCATCACTCTCTTGAGCCTCTGCATCCCTCTCTTGAGACTCTGCATTACTCTCTTAAGCCTCTGCATCACTCTCTTCAGCCTCTGCATCACTCTCTTGAGCCTCTGCATCACTCTCTTGAGCCTCTGCATCACTCTCTTGAGCCTCTGCATCACTCTCTTGAGCCTCTGCATCCCTCTCTTGAGCCTCTGCATCACTCTCTTAAGCCTCTGCATCACTCTCTTGAGCCTCTGCATCACTCTCTTGAACTCTCTGCATCCCTCTCTTGAGCCTCTGCATCACTCTCTTGAGCCTCTGCATCACTCTCTTGAGCTTGAGCCTCTGCATCACTCTCTTGAGCCTCTGCATCACTCTCGTAAGCCTCTGCATCACTCTCTTGAGCCTCTGCATCACTCTCTTGAGCCTCTGCATCACTCTCTTGAGCCTCTGCATCCCTCTCTTGAGCCTCTGCATCACTCTCTTGAGCCTCTGCATCCCTCTCTTGAGCCTCTGCATCACTCTCTTAAGCCTCTGCATCACTCTCTTGAGCCTCTGCATCACTCTCTTGAGCCTCTGCATCACTCTCTTGAGCCTCTGCATCACTCTCTTGAGCCTCTGCATCACTCTCTTGAGCCTCTGCATCACTCTCTTGAGCCTCTGCATCACTCTCTTGAGCCTCTGCATCACTCTCTTGAGCCTCTGCATCACTCTCTTGAGCCTCTGCATCCCTCTCTTGAGCCTCTGCATCACTCTCTGCCTCTGCACTCTCTTGAGCCTCTGCATCCTCTCTTGAGCCTCTGCATCACTCTCTTGAGCCTCTGCATCCCTCTCTTGAGCCTCTGCATCCCTCTCTTGAGCCTCTGCATCACTCTCTTGAGCCTCTGCATCCCTCTCTTGAGCCTCTGCATCACTCTCTTGAGCCTCTGCATCACTCTCTTAAGCCTCTGCATCCCTCTCTTGAGCCTCTGCATCCCTCTCTTGAGCCTCTGCATCACTCTCTTGAGCCTCTGCATCCCTCTCTTGAGCCTCTGCATCACTCTCTTAAGCCTCTGCATCACTCTCTTAAGCCTCTGCATCACTCTCTTGAGCCTCTGCATCACTCTCTTGAGCCTCTGCATCACTCTCTTGAGCCTCTGCATCCCTCTCTTGAGCCTCTGCATCACTCTCTTAAGCCTCTGCATCACTCTCTTGAGCCTCTGCATCACTCTCTTGAGCCTCTGCATCACTCTCTTGAGCCTCTGCATCCCTCTCTTGAGCCTCTGCATCCCTCTCTTGAGCCTCTGCATCCCTCTCTTGAGCCTCTGCATCACTCTCTTAAGCCTCTGCATCACTCTCTTGAGCCTCTGCATCACTCTCTTGAGCCTCTGCATCACTCTCTTGAGCCTCTGCATCACTCTCTTGAGCCTCTGCATCACTCTCTTAAGCCTCTGCATCACTCTCTTGAGCATCTGCATCACTCTCTTAAGCCTCTGCATCCCTCTCTTGAGCCTCTGCATCCCTCTCTTGAGCCTCTGCATCACTCTCTTGAGCCTCTGCATCACTCTCTTAAGCCTCTGCATCACTCTCTTGAGCCTCTGCATCCCTCTCTTGAGCCTCTGCATCACTCTCTTAAGCCTCTGCATCCCTCTCTTGAGCCTCTGCATCACTCTCTTGAGCCTCTGCATCCCTCTCATGAGCCTCTGCATCCCTCTCTTGAGCCTCTGCATCACTCTCTTAAGCCTCTGCATCACTCTCTTCTGAGCCTCTGCATCACTCTCTTGAGCCTCTGCATCACTCTCTTGAGCCTCTGCATCACTCTCTTGAGCCTCTGCATCATTCTCTTGAACCTCTGCATCCCTCTCTTGAGCCTCTGCATCACTCTCTTGAGCCTCTTCATCACTCTCTTGAGCCTCTTCATCACTCTCTTCATCCTCTGCATCCCTCTCTTGAGTATCTGCATCACTCTCTTCAGCCTCTGCATCCCTCTCTTGAGTTTCTGCGACACTCTCTTCAGCCTCTGCATCATTCTCTTAAGCCTCTGCATCACTCTCTTGAGCCTCTGCAACTCTCTCCTCAGCCTCTGCATCACTCTCTTGAGCCTCTGCATCACTCTCTTGATCCTCTGCATCACTCTCTTGAGCCTCTGCATCACTCTCTTGAGCCTCTGCATCACTCTCTTAAGCCTCTGCATCACTCTCTTAAGCCTCTGCATCACTCTCTTGAGCCTCTGCATCACTCTCTTGAGCCTCTGCATCACTCTCTTAAGCCTCTGCATCACTCTCTTGAGCCTCTGCATCCCTCTCTTGAGCCTCTGCATCACTCTCTTAAGCCTCTGCATCACTCTCTTGAGCCTCTGCATCACTCTCTTGAGCCTCTGCATCCCTCTCTTGAGCCTCTGCATCACTCTCTTGAGCCTCTGCATCACTCTCTTGAGCCTCTGCATCACTCTCTTGAGCCTCTGCATCCCTCTCTTGAGCCTCTGCATCACTCTCTTGAGCCTCTGCATCCCTCTCTTGAGCCTCTGCATCCCTCTCTTGAGCCTCTGCATCCCTCTCTTGAGCCTCTGCATCACTCTCTTGCATCACTCCTCTGCATCACTCTCTTGAGCCTCTGCATCACTCTCTTGAGCCTCTGCATCCCTCTCTTGAGCCTCTGCATCACTCTCTTGAGCCTCTGCATCCCTCTCTTGAGCCTCTGCATCACTCTCTTGAGCCTCTGCATCACTCTCTTAAGCCTCTGCATCACTCTCTTGAGCCTCTGCATCACTCTCTTGAGCCTCTGCATCACTCTCTTGAGCCTCTGCATCACTCTCTTAAGCCTCTGCATCACTCTCTTAAGCTCTGCATCCCTCTCTTGAGCCTCTGCATCACTCTCGTGCATCAAGCCTCTGCATCACTCTCTTAAGCCTCTGCATCACTCTCTTGAGCCTCTGCATCACTCTCTTGAGCCTCTGCATCCCTCTCGTGAGCCTCTGCATCACTCTCTTGAGCCTCTGCATCACTCTCTTAAGCCTCTGCATCCCTCTCTTGAGCCCCTGCATCCCTCTCTTGAGCCTCTGCATCACTCTCTTGAGCCTCTGCATCACTCTCTTCATCCTCTGCATCCCTCTCTTGAGCCTCTGCATCACTCTCTTGAGCCTCTGCATCCCTCTCTTGAGCCTCTGCATCACTCTCTTGAGCCTCTGCATCACTCTCTTGAGCCTCTGCATCCCTCTCTTGAGCCTCTGCATCACTCTCTTGAGCCTCTGCATCACTCTCTTGAGCCTCTGCATCACTCTCTTGAGCCTCTGCATCACTCTCTTAAGCCTCTGCATCTTAAGCCTCTCTTGAGCCTCTGCATCACTCTCTTGAACCTCTGCATCCCTCTCTTGAGCCTCTGCATCCCTCTCTTGAGCCTCTGCATCACTCTCTTGAGCCTCTGCATCCCTCTCTTGAGCCTCTGCATCACTCTCTTGAGCCTCTGCATCACTCTCTTGAGCCTCTGCATCACTCTCTTGAGCCTCTGCATCACTCTCTTGAGCCTCTGCATCCCTCTCTTGAGCCTCTGCATCCCTCTCTTGAGCCTCTGCATCCCTCTCTTGAGCCTCTGCATCACTCTCTTGAGCCTCTGCATCATCATCTCTCTTGAGCCTCTGCATCCCTCTCTTGAGCCTCTGCATCACTCTCTTGAGCCTCTGCATCCCTCTCTTGAGCCTCTGCATCCCTGCATCTTGAGCCTCTGCATCACTCTCTTGAGCCTCTGCATCCCTCTCTTAAGCCTCTGCATCACTCTCTTAAGCCTCTGCATCACTCTCTTAAGCCTCTGCATCACTCTCTTGAGCCTCTGCATCCCTCTCTTGAGCCTCTGCATCACTCTCTTGAGCCTCTGCATCCCTCTCTTGAGCCTCTGCATCACTCTCTTAAGCCTCTGCATCCCTCTCTTGAGCCTCTGCATCACTCTCTTGAGCCTCTGCATCACTCTCTTGAGCCTCTGCATCACTCTCTTAAGCCTCTGCATCACTCTCTTGAGCCTCTGCATCACTCTCTTGAGCCTCTGCATCACTCTCTTGAGCCTCTGCATCCCTCTCTTGAGCCTCTGCATCACTCTCTTAAGCCTCTGCATCACTCTCTTGAGCCTCTGCATCCCTCTCTTGAGCCTCTGCATCCCTCTCTTAAGCCTCTGCATCACTCTCTTAAGCCTCTGCATCACTCTCTTGAGCCTCTGAATCACTCTCTTGAGCCTCTGCATCACTCTCTTGAGCCTCTGCATCACTCTCTTGAGCCTCTGCATCACTCTCTTAAGCCTCTGCATCCCTCTCTTGAGCCTCTGCATCCCTCTCTTGAGCCTCTGCATCCCTCTCTTGAGCCTCTGCATCCCTCTCTTGAGCCTCTGCATCACTCTCTTAAGCCTCTGCATCCCTCTCTTGAGCCTCTGCATCACTCTCTTGAGCCTCTGCATCCCTCTCTTGAGCCTCTGCATCCTCTCTTGAGCCTCTGCATCCCTCTCTTGAGCCTCTGCATCCCTCTCTTGAGCCTCTGCATCACTCTCTTAAGCCTCTGCATCACTCTCTTCAGCCTCTGCATCACTCTCTTGAGCCTCTGCATCACTCTCTTGAGCCTCTGCATCACTCTCTTGAGCCTCTGCATCACTCTCTTGAGCCTCTGCATCCCTCTCTTGAGCCTCTGCATCACTCTCTTAAGCCTCTGCATCCCTCTCTTGAGCCTCTGCATCACTCTCTTGAGCCTCTGCATCCCTCTCTTGAGCCTCTGCATCCCTCTCTTGAGCCTCTGCATCACTCTCTTAAGCCTCTGCATCACTCTCTTGAGCCTCTGCCTCACTCTCTTAAGCCTCTGCATTACTCTCTTGAGCCTCTGCATCCCTCTCTTGAGCCTCTGCATCACTCTCTTGAGCCTCTGCATCCCTCTCTTGAGCATCTGCATCACTCTCTTCAGCCTCTGCATCCCTCTCTTGAGCCTCTGCATCACTCTCTTAAGCCTCTGCATCACTCTCTTGAGCCTCTGCATCACTCTCTTGAGCCTCTGCATCACTCTCTTGAGCCTCTGCATCACTCTCTTGAGCCTCTGCATCACTCTCTTGACTCTCTTGAGCCTCTGCATCACTCTCTTAAGCCTCTGCATCCCTCTCTTGAGCCTCTGCATCACTCTCTTGAGCCTCTGCATCACTCTCTTGAGCCTCTGCATCACTCTCTTGAGCCTCTGCATCACTCTCTTGAGCCTCTGCATCACTCTCTTGAGCCTCTGCATCACTCTCTTGAGCCTCTGCATCACTCTCTTGAGCCTCTGCATCACTCTCTTAAGCCTCTGCATCACTCTCTTGAGCCTCTGCATCACTCTCTTGAGCCTCTGCATCACTCTCTTGAGCCTCTGCATCACTCTCTTGAGCCTCTGCATCCCTCTCTTGAGCCTCTGCATCCCTCTCTTGAGCCTCTGCATCACTCTCTTGAGCCTCTGCATCATTCTCTCTCTGCATCCTCTCTTAAGCCTCTGCATCACTCTCTTGAGCTCTGCATCCCTCTCTTGAGCCTCTGCATCACTCTCTTGAGCCTCTGCATCCCTCTCTTGAGCCTCTGCATCACTCTCTTAAGCCTCTGCATCCCTCTCTTGAGCCTCTCTGCATCACTCTCTTGAGCCTCTGCATCACTCTCTTCAGCCTCTGCATCACTCTCTTGAGCCTCTGCATCACTCTCTTGAGCCTCTACATCATTCTCTTGAGCCTCTGCATCACTCTCTTGAGCCTATGCATCCCTCTCTTGAGCCTCTGCATCACTCTCTTAAGCCTCTGCATCACTCTCTTGAGCCTCTGCATCACTCTCTTCAGCCTCTGCATCATCTCTTGAGCCTCTGCATCACTCTCTTGAGCCTTTGCATCACTCTCTTGAGCCTCTGCATCACTCTCTTGAGCCTCTGCATCACTCTCTTAAGCCTCTGCATCCCTCTCTTGATCCTCTGCATCACTCTCTTGAGCCTCTGCATCACTCTCTTGAGCCTCTGCATCACTGTCTTGAGCCTCTGCATCACTCTCTTGAGCCTCTGCATCACTCTCTTGAGCCTCTGCATCACTCTCTTGAGCCTCTGCATCACTCTCTTGAGCCTCTGCATCACTCTCTTGAGCCTCTGCATCACTCTCTTGAGCCTCTGCATCACTCTCTTGCATCACTCTCTTAAGCCTCTGCATCACTCTCTTGAGCCTCTGCATCATCTCTTGAGCCTCTGCATCCCTCTCTTGAGCCTCTGCATCACTCTCTTGAGCCTCTGCATCACTCTCTTGAGCCTCTGCATCCCTCTCTTTAGCCTCTGCATCTCTCTTAAGCCTCTGCATCACTCTCTTGAGCCTCTGCATCACTCTCTTGAGCCTCTGCATCACTCTCTTAAGAGCCTCTGCATCCCTCTCTTGAGCCTCTGCATCCCTCTCTTGAGCCTCTGCATCCCTCTCTTGAGCCTCTGCATCACTCTCTTGAGCCTCTGCATCACTCTCTTGAGCCTCTGCATCACTCTCTTGAGCCTCTGCATCCCTCTCTTGAGCCTCTGCATCACTCTCTTAAGCCTCTGCATCACTCTCTTGAGCCTCTGCATCACTCTCTTGAGCCTCTGCATCACTCTCTTGAGCCTCTGCATCACTCTCTTCAGCCTCTGCATCACTCTCTTGAGCCTCTGCATCCCTCTCTTGAGCCTCTGCATCACTCTCTTGAGCCTCTGCATCACTCTCTTGAGCCTCTGCATCACTCTCTTGAGCCTCTGCATCCCTCTCTTGAGCCTCTGCATCACTCTCTTGAGCCTCTGCATCACTCTCTTGAGCCTCTGCATCCCTCTCTTGAGCCTCTGCATCACTCTCTTGAGCCTCTGCATCACTCTCTTGAGCCTCTGCATCACTCTCTTGAGCCTCTGCATCACTCTCTTGAGCCTCTGCATCACTCTCTTGAGCCTCTGCATCACTCTCTTGAGCCTCTGCATCACTCTCTTGAGCCTCTGCATCACTCTCTTGAGCCTCTGCATCACTCTCTTGAGCCTCTGCATCACTCTCTTCTTGAGCCTCTGCATCCCTCTCTTGAGCCTCTGCATCACTCTCTTAAGCCTCTGTCTGCATCACTCTCTTGAGCCTCTGCATCACTCTCTTGAGCCTCTGCATCACTCTCTTGAGCCTCTGCATCACTCTCTCTTGAGCCTCTGCATCACTCTCTTGAGCCTCTGCATCACTCTCTTAAGCCTCTGCATCACTCTCTTGAGCCTCTGCATCAGCTCTCTTAAGCCTCTGCATCACTCTCTTGAGCCTCTGCATCCCTCTCTTGAGCCTCTGCATCACTCTCTTGAGCCTCTGCATCCCTCTCTTGAGCCTCTGCATCACTCTCTTGAGCCTCTGCATCACTCTCTTGAGCCTCTGCATCCCTCTCTTGAGCCTCTGCATCACTCTCTTGAGCCTCTGCATCACCTCTCTTAAGCCTCTGCATCACTCTCTTGAGCCTCTGCATCACTCTCTTAAGCCT
Source organism: Procambarus clarkii (assembly GCF_020424385.1). NCBI lineage: Eukaryota > Metazoa > Arthropoda > Malacostraca > Decapoda > Cambaridae > Procambarus > Procambarus clarkii. The sequence continues at coordinate 6,738 of NW_025552845.1, read as the reverse complement.
CTGCATCACTCTCTTGAGCCTCTGCATCCCTCTCTTGAGCCTCTGCATCCCTCTCTTGAGCCTCTGCATCCCTCTCTTGAGCCTCTGCATCACTCTCTTAAGCCTCTGCATCCCTCTCTTGAGCCTCTGCATCACTCTCTTAAGCCTCTGCATCCCTCTCTTGAGCCTCTGCATCCCTCTCTTGAGCCTCTGCATCACTCTCTTGAGCCTCTGCATCACTCTCTTGAGCCTCTGCATCACTCTCTTGAGCCTCTGCATCACTCTCTTGAGCCTCTGCATCACTCTCTTGAGCCTCTGCATCACTCTCTTAAGCCTCTGCATCCCTCTCTTGAGCCTCTGCATCACTCTCTTGAGCCTCTGCATCACTCTCTTGAGCCTCTGCATCACTCTCTTGAGCCTCTGCATCCCTCTCTTGAGCCTCTGCATCACTCTCTTGAGCCTCTGCATCCCTCTCTTGAGCCTCTGCATCACTCTCTTGAGCCTCTGCATCACTCTCTTGAGCCTCTGCATCACTCTCTTGAGCCTCTGCATCACTCTCTTGCATCAGCTCTGCATCCCTCTCTTGAGCCTCTGCATCACTCTCTTAAGCCTCTGCATCACTCTCTTGAGCCTCTGCATCACTCTCTTGAGCCTCTGCATCACTCTCTTGAGCCTCTGCATCACTCTCTTGAGCCTCTGCATCACTCTCTTGAGCCTCTGCATCACTCTCTTAAGCCTCTGCATCAGCTCTGCTTCTCTTAGCCTCTGCATCCCTCTCTTAAGCCTCTGCATCACTCTCTTGAGCCTCTGCATCACTCTCTTGAGCCTCTGCATCCCTCTCTTGAGCCTCTGCATCACTCTCTTAAGCCTCTGCATCCCTCTCTTGAGCCTCTGCATCCTCTCTTAAGCCTCTGCATCACTCTCTTGAGCCTCTGCATCACTCTCTTGAGCCTCTGCATCACTCTCTTGAGCCTCTGCATCACTCTCTTAAGCCTCTGCATCACTCTCTTGAGCCTCTGCATCACTCTCTTAAGCCTCTGCATCACTCTCTTGAGCCTCTGCATCACTCTCTTAAGCCTCTGCATCCCTCTCTTGAGCCTCTGCATCCCTCTCTTGAGCCTCTGCATCACTCTCTTAAGCCTCTGCATCACTCTCTTGAGCCTCTGCATCCCTCTCTTAAGCCTCTGCATCACTCTCTTGAGCTCTGCATCCCTCTCTTGAGCCTCTGCATCCTCTCTTGAGCCTCTGCATCACTCTCTTGAGCCTCTGCATCCCTCTCTTGAGCCTCTGCATCACTCTCTTGAGCCTCTGCATCCCTCTATTAAGCCTCTGTATACCTCTCTTGAGCTTCTGAATCCCTCTCTTGAGCCTCTGCACCACTCTCTTGAGCCTCTGCATCACTCTCTTAAGCCTCTGCATCACTCTCTTAAGCCTCTGCATCACTCTCTTAAGCCTCTGCATCCCTCTCTTGAGCCTCTGCATCACTCTCTTGAGCCTCTGCATCCCTCTCTTGAGCCTCTGCATCCCTCTCTTTAGCTTCATCACTCTCTTCAGCCTCTGCATCACTCTCTTGAGCCTCTGCATCACTCTCTTGTGCCTCTGCATCACTCTCGTTTTGCCTCTGCATCCCTCTCTTGAGCCTCTGCATCACTCTCTTGAGCCTCTGCATCCCTCTCTTGAGCCTCTGCATCCCTCTCTTAAGCCTCTGCATCACTCTCTTAAGCCTCTGCATCACTCTCTTAAGCCTCTGCATCCCTCTCTTGAGCCTCTGCATCCCTCTCTTGAGCCTCTGCATCACTCTCTTGAGCCTCTGCATCACTCTCTTAAGCCTCTGCATCACTCTCTTAAGCCTCTGCATCCCTCTCTTAAGCCTCTGCATCCCTCTCTTAAGCCTCTGCATCTCTCTCTTGAGCCTCTGCATCACTCTCTTAAGCCTCTGCATCCCTCTCTTGAGCCTCTGCATCTCTCTCTTAAGCCTCTGCATCACTCTCTTAAGCCTCTGCATCCCTCTCGTGAGCCTCTGCATCTCTCTCTTAAGCCTCTGCATCACTCTCTTGAGCCCCTGCATCACTCTCTTGAGCCTCTGCATCACTCTCTTAAGCCTCTGCATCCCTCTCTTGAGCCTCTGCGTCTCTCGCCTCTGCATCACTCGCTCTCACCTTCTTGAGCCTCTGCATCACACTATTGAGCCTCTGCATCACTCTCTTACTCTCTTCTTGAGCCTCTGAATCTGCATCACTCTCTCTGCATCACTCTCTTTAGCCTCTGCATCACTCTCTTGAACCTAAGCATCACTCTCTTGAACCTAAGCATCACTCTCTTAATCCGCTGCATCACTCTCTTAAGCCTCTGCATTCCTCTCTTCAGCCTCTGCATCCCTCTCTTCAGCCTCTGCATCACTCTCTTCAACCTTTGCATCACTCTCCTGTCCCTCTGAATCACACTCGTTAGCTTCTGCATCCCTCTCTTGAGCCTCTGAATCACTCTCTAAAGCCTCTGCATCACTCTCTTAAGCCTCTCCGTCACTTTCTTGAGCAACTGCATCTCTCTCCTGAGCCCCTGCATCTCTCTCTTGAGCCTCTGCATCTCTCTCTTGAGCCTCTGCATCCCTCTCTTAAGCCTCTGCATCACTCATGACCCTCTGCAACACTCTCTCTAGCCTCTGCATCCCTCTCTTGAGCCCCTGCATCTCTCTCTTAAGCCTCTTCATCCCCTGTCTTAAGCCTGTGCATCCCTCTCGAGGTTCTGCATCACTCTCTTGAGCATCTGCATCACTCTCTTAAGCCTTGCATCCCTCTCTTGATCATCTGCATCACTCTCTTGAGCCTCTGCATCACTCTCTTGAGCCTCTGCATCCCTCTCTTGAGCTTCTGCATCACTCTATTGAACCTCTGCATCCCTCTCTTGAGGCTCTACATCCCTCTCTTTAGCTTCTGCATAACTCTCTTCAGCCTCTTCATCACTCTCTTCAGCCTCTGCATCACTCTCTTCGGCCTTTGCATCACTCTCTTGTGCCTCTGAATCACTCTCATAAGCCTCTGCATCTCTCTCTTGAGCCTCTGCATCCCTCTCTTTAGCTTCTGCATAACTCTCTTCAGCCTCTGCATCACTCTCTTAAGCCTCTCCATCCCTCTCTTTAGCTTCTGCATCCCTCTCATGAGTATCTGCATCACTCTCGTAAGCCTCTGCATCCCTCTCTTGAGCCTTTGCATCACTCTCGTAAGCCTCTGCATCCCTCTCATGAGCCTCTGCATTTCTCTCTTAATCCTCTGCAGCCCTCTCTTGAGCCTCTTCATCACTCTTAAGCCTCTTCATCACTCTCCTGAGCCTCTGCATCCCTCTCTTGATCCTCTGCATCACTCTCTTAAGCCTCTTCATCACTCTCTTAAGCCTCTTCATCACTCTCTTAAGCCTCTGCATCACTCTTTTAAGCCTCTGCATCCCTCTCTTGAGCCTCTGAATCACTCTCTTGAGCCCCTGCATCCCTCTCTTGAGCCTCTGCATCCCTCTCTTGAGCCTCTGCATCCCTCTCTTGAACTCCTGCATCCCTCTCTTGAACTCCTGCATCCCTCTCTTGAGCCTCTGCATCACTCTCTTGAGCTCTGCATCCCTCTCTTGAGCCTCTGCATCACTCTCTTGAGCCTCTGCATCCCTCTCTTAAGCCTCTGCATCACTCTCTTGAGCCTCTGCATCCCTCTCTTGAGCCTCTGCATCACTCTCTTGAGCCTCTGCATCCCTCTCTCTTTCTGCCTCTCTTGAGCCTCTGCATCCCTCTCTTTAGCTTCTGCATCACTCTCTTGAGCCTCTGCATCCCTCTCTTGAGCCTCTGCATCACTCTCTTGAGCCTCTGCATCCCTCTCTTAAGCCTCTGCATCACTCTCTTGAGCCTCTGCATCACTCTCTTAAGCCTCTGCATCTCTCTCTTGAGCCTCTGCATCACTCTCTTAAGCCTCTGCATCACTCTCTTGAGCCTCTGCATCACTCTCTTACGCCTCTGAATCACTCTCTTGAACTTCTGCAACACTCTCTTGAGCCCCCCTGCATCCCTCTCGTGAGCCTCTGCATCCCTCTCTTGAGCCTCTGCATCCCTCTCTTGAGCCTCTGCATCCCTCTCTTGAGCTCCATCATCTCTCTCTTCAGCCTCTGCATCACTCTCTTGAGCCTCTTCATCACTCTCTTGTGCCTCTGCATCACTCTCTTCATCCTCTGCATCCCTCTCTTGAGCATCTGCATTACTCTCACAAGCCTCTGCATCCCTCTCTTGAGCCTCTACATCCCTCTCTTAAGCCTCTGCATCCCTCTCTTGAGCCTCTGCATCCCTCTCTTCAGCCTCTGCATCACTCTCTTGAGCCTCTGCATCACTGTCTTGAGCCTCTGCATCACTCTCTTGAGCCTCTGCATCACTCTCTTGAGCCTCTGCATCACTCTCTTAAGCCTCTGCATCCCTCTCTTGCCTCTGCATCCCTCTCTTAAGCCTCTGCATCCCTCTCTTGAGCCTCTGCATCCCTCTCTTGAGCCTCTGCATCACTCTCTTAAGCCTCTGCATCCCTCTCTTGAGCCTCTGCATCTCTCTCTTGAGCCTCTGCATCACTCTCTTAAGCCTCTGCATCCCTCTCTTGAGCCTCTGCATCTCTCTCTTAAGCCTCTGCATCACTCTCTTAAGCCTCTGCATCCCTCTCTTGAGCCTCTGCATCACTCTCTTAAGCCTCTGCATCCCTCTCTTGAGCCTCTGCATCACTCTCGTTAAGCCTCTGCATCACTCTCTTTTTGAGCCTCTGCATCACTCTCTTGAGCCTCTGCATCACTCTCTTGAGCCTCTGCATCACTCTCTTAAGCCGCTGCATCCCTCTCTTGAGCCTCTGCATCACTCTCTTGAGCCTCTGCATCACTCTCTTAAGCCGCTGCATCACTCTCTTGAGCCTCTGCATCACTCTCTTGAGCCTCTGCATCACTCTCTTGAGCCTCTGCATCACTCTCTTAAGCCTCTGCATCACTCTCTTAAGCCTCTGCATCACTCTCTTGAGCCTCTGCATCCCTCTCTTAAGCCTCTGCATCACTCTCTTGAGCCTCTGCATCACTCTCTTGAGCCTCTGCATCACTCTCTTTAGCCTCTGCATCCCTCTCTTGAGCCTCTGCATCACTCTCTTGAGCCTCTGCATCACTCTCTTAAGCCTCTGCATCCCTCTCTTGAGCCTCTCATCTCTCTTGAGCTCTCTGCATCTCTCTCTTGAGCCTCTGCATCCCTCTCTTGAGCCTCTGCATCCCTCTCTTAAGCCTCTGCATCACTCTCTTGAGCCTCTGCATCACTCTCTTGAGCCTCTGCATCCCTCTCTTGCATGCATCTCTCTCTTGAGCCTCTGCATCCCCTCTCTTGAGCCTCTGCATCACTCTCTTGAGCCTCTGCATCACTCTCTTGAGCCTCTGCATCACTCTCTTGAGCCTCTGCATCACTCTCTTGAGCCTCTGCATCCCTCTCTTGAGCCTCTGCATCACTCTCTTGAGCCTCTGCATCCCTCTCTTGAGCCTCTGCTTCTGCATCACTCTCTTCAGCCTCTGCATCACTCTCTTGAGCCTCTGCATCACTCTCTTGAGCCTCTGCATCACTCTCTTGTGCCTCTGCATCACTCTCTTAAGCCTCTGCATCTCTCTCTTGAGCCTCTGCATCCCTCTCTTTAGCCTCTGCATCACTCTCTTGAGCCTCTGCATCACTCTCTTGAGCCTCTGCATCCCTCTCTTTAGCCTCTGCATCACTCTCTTGAGCCTCTGCATCACTCTCTTAAGCCTCTGCATCCCTCTCTTGAGCCTCTGCATCACTCTCTTAAGCCTCTGCATCCCTCTCTTGAGCCTCTGTATCCCTCTCTTCAGCCTCTGCATCACTCTCTTGAGCCTCTTCATCACTCTCTTGAGCCTCTGCATAACTCTCTTGAGACTCTGAATCCCTCTCTTCAGCCTCTGCATCCTTCTCTTGAGCCTCTGCATCACTCTCCTGAGCCTCTGCATCACTCTCTTAAGCCTCTGCATCACTCTCTTAAGCCTCTGCATCCCTCTCTTGAGCCTCTGCATCACTCTCTTGAGCCTCTGCATCCCTCTCTTGAGCCTCTGCATCCCTCTCTTGAGCCTCTGCATCCCTCTCTTGAGCCTCTGCATCCCTCTCTTGAACTCTGCATCCCTCTCTTGAGCCTCTGCATCCCTCTCTTGAACTCCTGCATCCCTCTCTTGAGCTTCTGCATCCCTCTCTTGAGCCTCTGCACCACTCTCTTGAGCCTCTGCGTCTCTCTCCTGAGCCTCTGCATCCCTCTCTTTAGCTTCTGCATCACTCTCTTGAGCCTCTGCATCCCTCTCTTTATCTCTGCATCACTCTCTTGAGCCTCTGCATCCCTCTCTTGAGCCTTTGCATCACTCTCTTTAGCCTCTGCATCTCTCTCTTAAGCCTCTGCATCCCTCTCTTGAGCCTCTGCATCACTCTCTTAAGCCTCTGCATCTCTCTCTTGAGTCTCTGCATCACTCTCTTAAGCCTCTGCATCACTCTCTTGAGCCTCTGCATCACTCTCTTAAGCCTCTGCATCACTCTCTTGAGCCTCTGCATCCCTCTCTTGAGCCTCTGCATCACTCTCTTGAGCCTCTGCATCACTCTCTTAGCCTCTGCATCCCTCTCTTGAGCCTCTGCATCCCTCTCTTGAGCCTCTGCATCCCTCTCTTGAGCCTCTGCATCCCTCTCTTCAGCTTCTGCATCACTCTCTTCAGCCTCTGCATCACTCT
>NW_025552844.1:0-10297 GCF_020424385.1 Procambarus clarkii | reverse complement strand
GGCGGGACCAAAGAGCCAAAGCTCAACCCCCGCAAGCACAAATAGGTGAGTACACACACACCACACACTATTGAGGAAAACAACAGTGAAGGAATAGGTGATGAAACTTAAAACGAGTGAGGACAGGTACACAGAGAATGACAAAGAGGTGCGTGAAGAACTCAACTAGAGGTTCCAGGAGGTCTTCACAATAGAACAAGATAAGGCCACTGCGCTAGGAGAGGTGGCAGTAAACCAGGCGGCCTTGGAAAGGTTCGAAATTACAAGAGATGAGTCAAGAGGCATCCGTTGGATCTGGATGTGAGAAAGGCTGTTGGCCCGGACGGAATCTCACCATGGGTATTGAAAGAGTGTGCAAAGGCACTCTGCTTGCCACTCTCCATAGTGTATAGTAGGTCACTGGAGACGGGAGACCTACCAGAAATATGGAAGACGGCGAATGTGGTCCCAATATACAAAAAGGGCGACAGACAAGAGGCGCTGAACTACAGGCCAGTGTCCTTAACTTGTATACCATGCAAGGTGATGGAGAAGATCGCGAGAAAACACCTGGTAACACATCTGGAGAGAAGGGACTTCGTGACAACCCATCAACATGGGTTCAGGGAGGGTAAATCTTGCCTTACAGGCTTAATAAAATTCTACGATCAGGTGACAAAGATTAAGCAAGAAAGAGAAGGATAAGCGGACTACATTTTCTATCAGGGGGGAAAGCGCCAAGCCATTACGACTATATAGCACTAAGAAGGGATCAGGATAAGGATTTGGGATGGGACCGGGGAAAAGGAATGGTACCCACAACCACTTATGGACGGTCGGGGATTGAACGCCGACCTGCATGAAGCGTGACCGTCGCTCTACCGTCCAGTCCAAGCGGTTGAGCAATGTACTCATTGGTCGGGTACTCGTGTACTCATGCTGGTACAAGGGGGATTATAATATTAGTAATCCCTGGATTTCAGCCTTGATATTCTGCCCTCGTTAATATCGGGTTATACACATTTTTTTGTCAGTGTTGTAAACGGATTTTTCATCATATTTTTTACCGTTTTCAATTCCAGATTCTAAATTGAATTTACCTGTTTCCAAAATTGGTTTATGCCTGTCACAGAGTATGTACATATATGTGTGTGTGTGTACTCACCTAGTTATACTCGCCTAGTTGTGCTTGCGGGGGTTGTGCTTCGGCTCTTTGGTCCCGCCTCTCAACTGTCAATCAACTGGTGTACAGGTTCCTGAGCCTACTGGGCTCTATCATAACTACACTTCAAACTGTGTATGGAGTCAGCCTCCACCACATCACATGTATATGCACTAGTTTGTACATGTATATGTACTCGTGTATAATACATATATTCCAGAAACTAAATACAATTTAGGGTGACCTTTGTGGGCTCTCCGAAGTTCAGCTTAAGTGAGCCGTCACCCGCAGCTGTGGTCTGGGTACAGGGAGAGGGGGAGAGAGGGAGAGAGGGAGAGAGGGTGAGAGGGAGAGAGGGAGAGAGGGAGAGAGACACACACACCAGCCATGTTAAACACAGTACACAAGCATGTAGACACAACATTACCATAATGTCAACACATATCAGGTGCTTCATTACCTATGTTGGCGGTCTCACACCTGAGGTGCTTCAACACCTGCCAGTCACACCCGGGGTGCTTCAACACCTGCGGTCTCACACCCGGGGTGCTTCAACATCTGCCGTCACACACCCGGGGTGCTTCAACACCTGCGGGTCACACACCCGGGGTGCTTCAACACCTGCCGGTCACACACCCGGGGTGCTTCAACACCTGCGGGTCACACACCCGGGGTGCTTCAACACCTGCGGTCACACACCCGGGGTGCTTCAACACCTGCCGGTCACACACCCGGGTGCTTCAACACCTGCGGGTCACACACCCGGGGGTGCTTCAACACCTGCCGGTCACACACCCGGGGTGCTTCAACACCTGCCGGTCACACACCCGGGGTGCTTTAACACCTGCGGTCACACACCCGGGGTGCTTTAACACCTGCGGTCACACACACGGGGTGCTTCAACACCTGCCGGTCACACACCCGGGGTTCTTCAACACCTGCCGGTCACACACCCGGGGTGCTTCAACACCTGCCGGTCACACACCCGGGGTGCTTCAACACCTGCCGGTCACACACCCGGGGTGCTTCAACACCTGCCGGTCACACACCCGGGGTGCTTCAACACCTGCCGGTCACACACCCGGGGTGCTTCAACACCTGCCGGTCACACACCCGGGGTGCTTCAACACCTGCCGGTCACACACCCGGGGTGCTTCAACACCTGCCGGTCACACACCCGGGGTGCTTCAACACCTGCCGGTCTCACACCCGGGGTGCTTCAACAGCTGCCGGTCACACACCCGGGGTGCTTCAACACCTGCGGGTCACACACCCGGGGTGCTTCAACACCTGCCGGTCACACACCCGGGGTGCTTCAACACCTGCCGGTCACACACCCGGGGTGCTTCAACACCTGCCGGTCACACACCCGGGGTGCTTCAACACCTGCCGGTCACACACCCGGGGTGCTTCAACACCTGCCGGTCACACACCCGGGGTGCTTCAACACCTGCCAGTCACACACCCGGGGTGCTTTAACACCTGCGGTCACACACACGGGGTGCTTCAACACCTGCCGGTCACACACCCGGGGTGCTTCAACACCTGCCGGTCACACACCCGGGGTGCTTCAACACCTGCCGGTCACACACCCGGGGTGCTTCAACACCTGCCGGTCACACACCCGGGTGCTTCAACACCTGCCGTCACACACCCGGGGTGCTTCAACACCTGCCGGTCACACACCCGGGGTGCTTCAACACCTGCCGGTCACACACCCGGGGTGCTTTAACACCTGCGGTCACACACCCGGGGTGCTTCAACACCTGCGGGTCACACACCCGGGGTGCTTCAACACCTGCCAGTCACACCCGGGGTGCTTCAACACCTGCCGTCACACACCCGGGGTGCTTCAACACCTGCGGTCACACACCCGGGGTGAGACGTTCGTTCAATTGAACAATTGAACATATGTGAACATAAAGTGAACATATAGAATATGTTCTTCAAACCAGTGGGCGAATTTTGTTATGTTTCATTAAAAATTGAACAAAAAATAACATTCTAAGAAATGTTTATATTCTGAATGTTTTTTTTTATTTTTGTGTTGTATCTTGAGGTTATCTTGAGATGATTTCGGGGCTTTAGTGTCCCCGCGGCCCGGTCCTCGACCAGGCCTCCACCCCCCAGGAAGCAGCCCGTGACAGCTGACTAACACCCACGTACCTATTTTACTGCTAGGTAACAGGGGGCATAGAGTGAAAGGAAACTCTGCCCATTGTTTCTCGCCGGCGCCTGGGATCGAACCCAGGATCACAAGTCCAGCGTGCTGTCCGCTCGGCCGACCGGTCTGAAATCGTGTATTTTCTTGAACTGTTATATTGAATGGCATGAAATACTTTGACTTTGATAACTATCTTTTGCTTGTTTGGGTTCACATTTGGATGTATAAAACGCATAACGAATGAAAAAAAAAAATTAATTTTCTGCATTTATTACTAAAAAATAAAGCAATAATAATGGTAATATATGAACTGTATATTAATAATACTCCATAATAGGTGGATTTCGTATTAATAAAACGGAAGTTTTATTAATCATTATTTTACAAATGTATTTTTTTTTTTAATATATTAGTGGTCGACGAGACTTAAAATGATGAATTAAGTGGTCCGTGAGGTTAGAAAAGCTGGCGAATGTTATAGTTAAAATTATGTAAACATAGCCAAGCTTCCGTTGTAGTCCAGACCGCATGCGGGGGTCTACGCCCCCTCCCCCCCACCCGCATGCGGCGGGGTCCACGCTCCCCCCCCCGCATCATTCGTCCGAGTTGCCTGAACTTCAAGTGATTAACAGGTAAGGTTGGACGGCTTACAACCAATGACCTTTCACCACTGAAGAGGTGTTGGCACCCCTCGCTGTTATGTAACCCCACACATCTTCTCAAGGTGCCGCACCTGGCCCAACTTGGTGGACAGGTGGCCATTGATGACCACAACACACGGCGGTCAGTCATCAACATCTTTATGTATGATTTATGTATGATTTATGTCCATCCCGAGTACCGGGATGAAGTACTGGGATAAGGGTACTGGGAGTTCCTTTACTCTCTACTGCTACTTCTTCTACTCTGGACAAAGGCCCCCGTTTACAAAAGCAGTGTTACTCATCATCCATTCATGTGTAAACTGACTCGTATTCATCATGATGAATCAGAAAATCCACATGCAGGATCAGCTGCCTTCAGCCTCGTTCTCTTCCCAGCAACAGAGTTGCAACAAACAGGTTATTCCTTCTGGTGCATCTGTTCACCTAGCAGTAAATAGGTACACCAGGATGTAGTCAGTCTGTTGTGGGTTACAAACCATTCTGGGGATGGTCAGTAGTTTGTCCTGAGGGTGGGGGGGGGGGAAGAGGGCACCTCGATATTAGCGTAATATGTATATATACCCTGGCTGCCTGTCCCCCTGACCCAATAAATAATTATGTTTCAGCTTGTGACTCTCGTGCTGTTTCCACACACACACACACACACACACACACACACACACACACACACACACAACACACACCTCACTCAAACACACACACACGTGTCACACACACACACGTCACACACACACACACACACACACACACACACACGTCACACACACACACACACACACACACACACACACACACACACACACACACACGTCACACACACACACGTCACACACACACACACACACACACACACACACACACACACACACACACACACACACACACACACACACACACACACACACACGTGTGTCACACACACACACGTGTAACACACACACACATGTGAACTGCATTCACATATTACACATATTGAATGTTCACATATTCCATGTGAACATGCCGGACCACCGCCCACAGCACCACCTATAACACCCCCACCAAAACCACGTCTCCTCAAGTCATTGTAACCCATCATTATCCCTCCGCCGAAAAAAACAAAAAAAAACAAAAAAAAACTCCGGTCCACCTTCTCTGAAGAGCTGGTGACGTCACGGCCCCAGGAATCCCGCCATTTTCGGTCCAGCGCCGCTGCGAATTGCATTCACTTTTACCTATTTTTTTTAGCGGGTGATGGGCGCGGTTTCCAGCATTCCTTGGCCAGCGGAGAATTTTATTGGTTGTTGCGGTAAAATGTACATAACAGAAACACGTGTCGCAACTCAACACGCAACACGGTTTTGTTATGCAACAAGTTCACAATTGCGTCAACTAGCAAGTGAGTTAACAATTTTAATATGAACGTGTAGGGTAGGGAAGGGAAAGGGAGGTTGGGGGGAGAGAAGGGAGGTTGGGGGAAAGGGTTAGGGTAGGGGGAGGGGAGGGAATGATGGCCAGTTACTGTGAACTTCTGCTAGGATACAATATCCGGCTACTGTGAACTACTGCTAGGACACAATATCCAGCTACTGTGAACTTCTGTTAGGACAATATCCAGCTACTGTGAACTTCTGCTAGGACACAATATCCATCTACTGTGAACTACTGCTAGGACACAATATCCAGCTACTGTGAACTTCTGCTAGGACACAATATCCAGCTACTGTGAACTACTGCTAGGACACAATATCCAGCTACTGTGAACTTCTGCTAGGACACAATATCCAGCTACTGTGAACTTCTGCTAGGACACAATATCCAGCTACTGTGAACTACTGCTAGGACACAATATCCAGCTACTGTGAACTTCTGCTAAGATACAATATCCAGCTACTGTGAACTACTGCTAGGACACAATATCCAGCTACTGTGAACTTCTGCTAGGACACAATATCCAGCTACTGTGAACTACTGCTAGGACACAATATCCAGCTACTGTGAACTACTGCTAGGACACAATATCCAGCTACTGTGAACTACTGCTAGGACACAATATCCAGCTACTGTGAACTTCTGCTAGGACACAATATCCAGCTACTGTGAACTACTGCTAGGACACAATATCCAGCTACTGTGAACTACTGCTAGGACACAATATCCAGCTACTGTGAACTTCTGCTAAGATACAATATCCAGCTACTGTGAACTACTGCTAGGACACAATATCCAGCAACTGTGAACTACTGCTAGGACACAATATCCAGCTACTGTGAACTACTGCTAGGACACAATATCCAGCTACTGTGAACTTCTGCTAGGACACAATATCCAGCTACTGTGAACTACTGCTAGGACACAATATCCAGCTACTGTGAACTACTGCTAGGACACAATATCCAGCTACTGTGAACTTCTGCTAAGATACAATATCCAGCTACTGTGAACTACTGCTAGGACACAATATCCAGCTACTGTGAACTTCTGCTAGGACACAATATCCAGCTACTGTGAACTACTGCTAGGACACAATATCCAGCTACTGTGAACTTCTGCTAAGATACAATATCCAGCTACTGTGAACTACTGCTAGGACACAATATCCAGCTACTGTGAACTTCTGCTAAGATACAATATCCAGCTACTGTGAACTACTGCTAGGACACAATATCCAGCTACTGTGAACTTCTGCTAGGACACAATATCCAGCTACTGTGAACTTCTGCTAGGACACAATATCCAGCTACTGTAACCTGTAGCGGGACCCACAAACGATTCCCGGCTACTGTGAACGTGTGGAGGTGGGAGTGTGTGTGTGGGGGGGGAGGGGGACGATACTCAGCTACTGTGACCGTGTGAGGGGACGATACCCAGCTACTGTGACCGTGTGAGGGGACGATACCCAGCTACTGTGACCATGTGAGGGGACGATACCCAGCTACTGTGACCGTGTGAGGGGACGATACCCAGCTACTGTGACCATGTGAGGGGACGATGCCCAGCTACTGTGACCGTGTGAGGGGACGATACCCAGCTACTGTGACCGTGTGAGGGGACGATACCCAGCTACTGTGACCGTGTGAGGGGACGATACCCAGCTACTGTGACCGTGTGAGGGGACGATACCCAGCTACTGTGACCGTGTGAGGGGACGATACCCAGCTACTGTGACCGTGTGAGGGGACGATACCCAGCTACTGTGACCATGTGAGGGGACGATAATCAGCTACTGTGACCGTGTGAGGGGACGATACCCAGCTACTGTGACCATTTGAGGGGACGATACCCAGCTGCTGTGACCATTTGAGGGGACGATACCCAGTTACTGTGACCATGTGAGGGGACGATACCCAGCTACTGTGACCGTGTGAGGGGACGATACCCAGCTACTGTGACCATGTGAGGGGACGATACCCAGCTACTGTGACCGTGTGAGGGGACGATACCCAGCTACTGTGACCGTGTGAGGGGACGATACCCAGCTACTGTGACCATATGAGGGGACGATACCCAGCTACTGTGACCGTGTGAGGGGACGATACCCAGCTACTGTGACCATGTGAGGGGACGATAATTAACTACTGTGAATATGGAGTGGGACCCACAGACGATCCCTGGATACTGTTTCCGTGACTGGTAAACAGATACATATACACGTGGACAGATATACATATATATGCATACACATATATTCATCTGAACATACACCCATCGATGCAGGCAATCTATACAGGCATTGATGTTCGTATACATAGTTATGAGAATCATACTTATTTACATGAGTGTATACATATATAAATATATATATAAATATACATACTGTAATATAAATACACATGCACTCATACAGACAGACACATGAGTTACAAAGCTACAGCACCAAGCCCCTTCAGAAATAACAAAATACAAAAATATATTAAAAATATGGAGAAAAACGACATTATTACATCAAGAACATATTCCTGGAAGATACAGTAGTGATACGAAGCTTTTCACTGTAAAACTTTGCCCAATATTATTTCAAGACATTTGTTTAAGATGCTCATTACAAACTCTCTCAATTAGCCTGCCTTAACAAGTCAGGCGACATGTAATGGCCCCCTTTCCTGGTCTTTTAATTAACGAGCCATTTATAAATTAACAATTATATCCCTTTGCATGAATGTTAGAATTCACACGACAGTTTAAACATCGGTGTTTCGGCATCAGCGCTGAATGCGTTTGATTTTTAAGGCGAGCAAAAGCAGCAGCAGCGGCGGCAAGCACTGTGGTGTTTTAAGGTAGAGGGCAAGGTCGGGGGGGCAGGAGCAGCCCCGCCGCCCTCGCAGGGTGGGCAGGAGCAGCCCCCCAGGGTGGGTGGGCAGGATGGGTGGGCAAGAGCCCCCCACCAAGCATGATAAACACCCACCAGCTTGCCAATAGCACTTCATATTTCTCCCGTCCTCAATAAACCTTGCCCGGGTCCGTGGTCTCTTAATCTGGTATCGACACACACACACACACACCTGTGAGCAAACCACACACTGAACCAGACCGCGGCCTGAGCGAGGCTGTGTTGCCGGGAGGGCCGCCCCCCTCCCCTTACCCCCCCCCCCCCCTACACACACACACACACACACACACACACACACACACACACACACACACCTGTTGATTGACAGTTGAAACTGTTGATTGACAGTTGAAACTGTTGATTGACAGTTGAAACTGTTGATTGACAGTTGAAACTGTTGATTGACAGTTGAAACTGTTGATTGACAGTTGAAACTGTTGATTGACAGTTGAAAGGCGGGACCAAAGAGCCAAAGCTCAACCCCCGCAAGCACAAATAGGTGAGGACACACACACACACACACACACACACACACACACACACACACACACACACACACACACACACACACGCCTCTTCATACACACACGACACACCTACATTCACATTTCACATTCTCTTTAGGTAGGATGATTGTTCAATAAACCCCTGAACTATATGTTTAACACATCCCTAACCCTGTCCATGGAGGACAGAAGAAAATGTATATATGTGCTGGTTAGCATTGTAAATGTCCGGCCACGTCTGTGGTAGAGAAAAAAAATCTCTTTATGTTTCTAAGTACGCACTGTTTTTGTAAGTGTGTACTTGTCAATAACCAATCAGTGGCTACGGAGGAAAGCGAGGTGTAGCTCCTGGTCCCCCGCCTACAGGTCGTGTCTCACCTGGTACGGTTTAATTTAACTATGTTAATGCTCAAATTCCTTGAAGAATCTTTCAGTGCATTCCACTTTTTTAATCACCTGGTGAAGGCACGAGTGTGTATCTTTATATTACCTCGACTTATTGGCTTTTCCAGCTTTAACTTATATCGTCTTGTCCTACTTTCCTTCAATTTAATGAGTCTGCTGTTGTCTACATTCTCTATACCCTTCAGTATGTTGTATGTTGGGATCATATCCCTTCAGTGCTGGTCTAACAAATGCTGCGCGAATGGCCTTGACAGACTTGTTATTTAGGTTTTAATAAGCGATGTTTTAACATCTACCAGTCTCCGTGGTGCAGTGGTAAGACACTCGCCTGGCGTTCCGCGAGCGCTTTGTCATGGGTTCGTATCCTGGCCGGGGAGGATTTACTGGGCGCAATGCCTTAACTGTAGCCTCTGTTTAACGCAACAGTAAAATGTGTACTTGGTTGTAACAACGATTCTTCGCGGCGGGGATCGTATTCCAGGGACCTGCCCGAAACGCTACGCGTACTAGTGGCTCTACAACCATGTAACAACTCTTGTATATATCTCAAAAAAATACATTTGCCAGCGTTTCAGATGCTGCTGATGTTTCACAGTTTGTGTGTGGCTACTGTTGGAATTGTATTCACTCATAATCTTCATCTTCTCCTCAGATAGTGTAGATACCCCCCCCCCCTAGTTTCCCTTCTCTTGTTTACATCTTAATTACCGTAGGAATCTTAATGCAGCTGTTGGGACGGCTTCCAGCAACCATTTATTTGCCCTCGCTTGGAGTTGGTCAGTGTGGTCCATTAACTTCCATTAAATTAAAATTATTAAAATTAAAATTTTATAAATATAAAATTATTATTATTCCATTAAATTAAAAATTCAGTTCTGCTGTTTTCCACATTATCTGTAGACATTGATATGTACGTCCTTATCTCCCTCGGGAAGGTCGTTCACATTAATTGGGAACAGCAGTGGTTCCTAGACCGAGCCTTCTGGGACCCCCACTTGTTACAGTCCATCCAGCTTGATTCCTGTGACTGTGGCTTTGTTTTCTGTCCTTTCTGGTCAAGGACACTTTCCCCCAGTTTCAGTTCAAGGACAGTACCCGGTTGAGAGT
>NW_025552843.1:0-27327 GCF_020424385.1 Procambarus clarkii | reverse complement strand
TACAATACAATTTTATTTAGGTAAGGTACATACATACAATAAATTTTTACAAGGATTGGTAGACTTATAGGTAGAGCTAGTACATACAATGCCTAAAGCCACTATTACGCAAAGCGTTTCGGGCGTTTCGGGCATATAGTCATACTCGTTTCTAAGTAAGAATCCTACTTAATCATATACGGCCTAAATATCTGTTTATTCTCGGTATGAACTCTGAAAAATTTGAATTTCTCCTATAAGATCTCATAACAAACTTCTATGAATATATTTTCATCATAAGAACTCCTAACAAACTTCTAAAATCTCGGAAATTATTTTTCTCATTAGAATTCCTTAATTCCAAATTATTAACAGGCCAAATTCACCTGAAAACCCTGACCCTGCAGTGTCCTCTCTGCTAATTTACCTGAAACCCCTGACCCCGTAGCGTACTCTCCCTTAATTTACCTGGAACCCCTGACCCCGTATGCGCCTCATTTGCCCAAAATCCAATGAGGCGCATACGGGGTTCATCCCTACTACTGATATCAACTTATAGACATTTCTTTATGCAATTTATATGTGTATATATATATGCTTTTCTTCAGTAAACTTTTAAACTAACTGATGAGTTTAAGTGAGCCTCCATTCTCAAGGGCTATATTTATATGAGATCATTTAATAATACCTTCCACTGCACGTGATATTGCATCCTTGATTAAGATAACCAAAAACACCACTAACGTGTTGCTGGGACACGAGTATATACGCCAAGCAGGAGACCTGAGTAGACCAGATATCCAAGAGATCGTCCCAGTGTTAGGACGGGCAGGTTCAGGTGAGTCATAGGATCCTTGAACCTCCCCACTCGCTAGGGGTGTATAGGGAAGCCCAACGGCAAGCACTGGCGCCTGGTACTGAGGGGCTAAGACCCGTGGGACGACCCCAAACACAGGTGGGAATTGGGTGAACCCTGACAATATATATATATATATATATATATATGTCGTACCTAGTAGCCAGAACACACTTCTCAGCCTACTATGCAAGGCCCGATTTGCCTAATAAGCCAAGTTTTCATGAATTAATTGTATTTCGACTACCTAACCTACCTAACCTAACCTAACCTAACTTTTTCGGCCACCTAACCTAACCTAATCTATTAAGATAGGTTAGGTTAGGTTAGGTAGGGTTGGTTAGGTTCGGTCATATGTCTACGTTAATTTTAACTCCAATAAAAAAAAATTGACCTCATACATAATGAAATGGGTAGCTTTATCATTTCATAAGAAAAAAAAATAGAGAAAAAACATTAATTCATGAAAACTTGGCTTATTAGGCAAATTGGGCCTAGCATAGTAGGCTGAGAAGTGCGTTCTGGCTACTAGGTACGACATATATATATATATATATATATATATATATATATATATATATATATATATATATATATATACATATATATATATATATATATATATATATATATATATATATATGTATATATATATATATATATATATATATATATATATACATATATATATATATATATATATATATATATATGTCGTACCTAGTAGCCAGAACGCACTTCTCAGCCTACTATGCAAGGCCCGATTTGCCTAATAAGCCAAGTTTTCCTGAATTTTTATATTTTCTCTAATTTTTTTCTTATGAAATGATAAAGCTACCCATTTCATTATGTATGAGGTCAATTTTTGTTTATTGGAGTTAAAATTAACGTAGATATATGACCGAACCTAACCAACCCTACCTAACCTAACCTAACCTATCTCTATAGGTTAGGTTAGGTTAGGTAGCCGAAAAAATTAGGTTAGGTTAGGTTAGGTAGGTTAGGTAGTCGAAAAACAATTAATTCATGAAAACTTGGCTTATTAGGCAAATTGGGCCTTGAATAATAGGCTGAGAAGTGCGTTCTGGCTACTAGGTACGACATATATATATATATATATATATATATATATATATATATATGTCGTACCTAGTAGCCAGAACGCACTTCTCAGCCTACTATGTAAGGCCCAATTTGCCTAATAAGCCAAATTTTCACGAATTTATTGTTTTTCGACTACCTAACCTACCTAACCTAACCTTACCTAACTTTTTCGGCTACCTAACCTAACCTAAACTATAAAGATAGGTTAGGTCAGGTTAGGTAGGGTTGGTTAGGTTCGGTCATATATCTACGTTAATTTTAACTCCAATAAAAAAAATGACCTCATACATAATGAAATGGGTAGCTTTATCATTTCATAAAAAAAAAATTAGAGAAAATATTTAATTCAGGAAAACTTGGTTTATTAGGCAAATCGGGCCTTGCATACTAGGCTGAGAAGTGCGTTCTGGCTACTAGGTACGACATATATATATATATATATATGTCGTACCTAGTAGCCAGAACGCACTTCTCAGCCTACTATACAAGGCCCGATTTGCCTAATAAGCCAAGTTTTCATGAATTAATTGCTTTTTGACTACCTAACCTACCTAACCTAACCTAACCTAACTTTTTCGGCTACCTAACCTAACCTAACCTATAGAGATAGGTTAGGTTAGGTTAGGTAGGGTTGGTTAGGTTCGGTCATATATCTACGTTAATTTTAACTCTAATAAAAAAAATTGACCTCATTCATAATGAAATGGGTAGCTTTATCATTTCATAAGAAAAAAAATAGAGAAAATATATTAATTCAGGAAAACTTGGCTTATTAGGCAAATCGGGCTTTGCATAGTAGGCTGAGAAGTGAGTTCTGGCTACTAGGTACGACATATATATATATATATATATATATATATATGTCGTACCTAGTAGCCAGAACTCACTTCTCAGCCTACTATTCAAGGCCCGATTTGCCTAAAAAGCCAAGTTTTCCTGAATTAATATATTTACTATAATTTTTTTCTTATGAAATGAAAAAGCAACCCTTTTCTCTATGTATGAGGTCAATTTTTTTTTATTGGAGTTAAAATTAACTTAGATATATGACCGAACCTAACCAACCCTACCAAACCTAACCTAACCTATATTTATAGGTAAGGTTAGGTTAGGTACCCAAAAAAAGCTAGGTTAGGTTAGGTTAGGTAGGTTAGGTAGACGAAAAAACATTAATTCATGAAAACTTGGCTTATTAGGCAAATCGGGCCTTGAATAGTAGGCTGAGAAGTGCGTTCTGGCTATTAGGTACGACATATATATATATATATATATATATATATATATTTGCCTTATTTGAACTTTGCTACAAAAAAGGAGTTACATATTGGTTACATAGATGGTTATCATAGGTTTTTGAGTTCCTCCAGCTCCTCAGATGGCGGGCAGGAACCCTGGATGCAGTGCGCATATTCCCTCTGTATCGCCACGCTGAGGCGCTGGAAAAGAAAGCTGGCAGCTCTAGGGTCCCTTGTTGTTTCAATGAGCCTAGAACCCAGTTCCTTCAAAAAACTGGTAGTACTTTTACCCCAGGCGCCGAGTGTCTCAGAAGCAATGGGGACAAAATTGTAGTGGTGATCCAGTTCTCTATACTTACGGGATTTGGCTGCTTCCCTGTGGGTGGCAGCGCCACCTGGTTGTGCAACACTGAGGTTAATGTAGGTGTTAGCCAGGGTTGATACGCACGTGTAGTCCCATACTAACTGCTTGCCATTCTTCCAGGGGTTCACTGTGATACCATCCGGGCGACCAATAAGAGCATCAGAGTTACGGGGCGTTAGGTAACGGGGCTCTCTTTCAGCTGGGCATCCAGCTGTGGTGAGGCTCCTCTTGATGATGTCGTTAATTTCCCTGTGCCTCGAGTGCCATCCCCCTGTGCTTTGGCAGAGTAGGCCATGGTGGCCGTACCTGTCAGCCACCACCTTGCTACAAATACACCTATATCTGGTGTAGATTGGGGCAGCAAGGTGAAGGGCCACAGCAATTCGGAGGGCGTGTGGTGTGAGACGCGTGCCAGTTGCCGACATTGGGGTTGCTAACAGGAAATCCCCTGCATGTGGGGCTGCTACAGATGTGAGGCGAGCAATGTCGTGTTGTGTTGTTGAAGCACCCAGGCACTCTGCAGCAACTTGGTCTACAATAGGGCCATCCCAGCTGGATTGCTTGTGGGCTTTTGGGGATGGTGGTTGAGGTGATGGGCCTGCACGAGAGGCCCACTCTGTGGTACAGCGTGTAAAATTGGGATCATGTACACCTGCTAGCTGATGTAAGTGGGCAGGTAGAATTTCCTTCACAAGGTCGTCGGATGCTGATAAGGAGGACAGGAAGGCTGGAACAGCGATTTGTGTTGCTGTTCGAACTCCGATGTCCCCAAGTCTTACAAAAAGAGAAGTATGTTTCCACTGTAGGTCATCAAGAGAGAGGTTAAGGACTTTTTCTAGCATTGATTTCAGTAACCGGTCATACTCACTTAGTTTTTGGCTACTGTAAGATGGTGAACACCTCAGAAAGTAGGTTAACCTGGGGAGGGACAGACATCTGGTGATGAGGTAGAGTGCATCATGAGCATCAATATCCGCAATCCTCCCATCCATCCTCTTAAGGTCGGCGATTTTCTTATTAAGGACCTCATCGATGGCTTTCAACCCTAGGGGAGCTCCTAGGAGTGTGCTGTCTTCAGGTTTAGTTTTATGGATATTTGGCAGAAGACCCTCTATTTTACAAAATCAAAATAGAGTCAAGCTCAACAGCGTCTTCTTTCCCCGTTGTTTTGTGCAGGCCCGTTCCCCTGCCTGTGGGTTCGCTAGATAGTAGATAGGGACATTGGGAATCGCGTTATATATATATATATATATATATATATATATATATATATATATATATATATATATATATATATATATATATATATATATATATATATATATACATATATATATATATATATATATATATATATATATATATATATATATATATATGTCGTACCTAGTAGCCAGAACGCACTTCTCAGCCTACTATGCAAGGCCCGATTTGCCTAATAAGCCAAGTTTTCCTGAATTAATATATTTTCCCTAATTTTTTTCTTATAAAATGATAAAGCTACCCATTTCATTATGTATGAGGTCAATTTTATTATATTGGAGTTAAAATTAATGTAGATATATGACCGAACCTAACCAACCCTACCTAACCTAACCTAACCTATCTTTATAGGTTAGGTTGGGTTTGGTAGCCGAAAACGTTAGGTTAGATTAGGTTAGGTAGTCGAAAAAACATTAATTCATGAAAACTTGGCTTATTAGGCAAATCGGGCCTTGCATAATAGGCTAAGAAGTGCGTTCTGGCTACTAGGTACGACATATATATATATATATATATATATATATATATATATATATATATATATATGTCGCACCTAGCCAGAACGCCAGAACGTGCGTTCTAATAGCCAGAACGCACTTCTCAGCCTACTATTCAAGGCCCGATTTGCCTAATAAGCCAAGTTTTCATGAATTAATGTTTTTTCGTCTACCTAACCTACCTAACCTAACCTAACCTAGCTTTTTTTGGCTACCTAACCTAACCTTACCTATAAATATAGGTTAGGTTAGGTTAGGTAGGGTTGGTTAGGTTCGGGCACATATCTACGTTAATTTTAACTCCAATAAAAAAAATTGACCTCATACATAGAGAAAAGGGTTGCTTTATCATTTCATAAGAAAAAAATTATAGTAAATATATTAATTCAGGAAAACCTGGCTTATTAGTCAAATCGGGCCTTGAATAGTAGGCTGAGAAGTGAGTTCTGGCTACTAGGTACGACATATATATATATATATATATATATATATATATATATATATATATATATATATATATATATATATATATATATATATATATATATATGCAATTGACGATCACAAAACACTGATCATTTTATGCGGAAAATCCACAGAGAAATATGAAATGAGGTGAACGTTTCGGCTTTGTTAAAGCCTTTGTCAACACCAGACTGGCTACTAGGTACGACATATATATATATATATATATATATATATATATATATATATATATATATATATATATATATATATATATATATATATATATATATATATATGAGTCTGGTGTTGACAAAGGCTTTAACAAAGCCGAAACGTTCACCTCATTTCATATTTCTCTGTGGATTTTCCGCATATATATATATATATATATATATATATATATATATATATATATATATATATATATATATATATATATATATATATATATATATATATATATGTCGTACCTAGTAGCCAGAACTCACTTCTCAGCCTACTATGCAAGGCTCGATTTGCCTAATAAGCCAAGTTTTACAGAATTAATATATTTTCTCTAATTTTTTTCTTATGAAATGATAAAGCTACCCATTTCATTATGTATGAGGTCAATTTTTTTTTATTGGAGTTAAAAATAACGTAGATATATGACCGAACCTAACCAACCCTACCTAACCTAACTTAACCTATCTTTATAGGTTAGGTTAGGTTAGGTAGCCGAAAACGTTAGGTTAGGTTAGGTTAGGTAGGTTAGGTAGTCGAAAAAACATTAATTCATGAAAACAAGGCTTATTAGGCAAATCGGGCCTTACATAGTAGGCTGAGAAGTGAGTTCTGGCTACTAGGTACGACATATATATATATATATATATATATATATATATATATATATATATATATATATATATATATATATATATATATATATATGTCGTACCTAGTAGCCAGAACGCACTTCTCAGCCTACTATGCAAGGCCCGATTTGCCTAATAAGCCAAGTTTTCATGAATTAATTGTTTTTCGACTACCTAACCTAACTTTTCGGCTACCTAACCTAACCTAACCTATAAAGATAGGTTAGGTTAGGTTAGGTAGGGTTGGTTAGGTTCGTTTATATATCTACGTTAATTTTAACTCCAATAAAGAAAAATTGACCTCATACATAATGAAATGGGTAGCTTTATCATTTCATAAGAAAAAAATTAGAGAAAATATATTAATTCAGTAAAACTTGGCCTATTAGGCAAATCGGACCTTGCATAGTAGGCTGAGAAGTGCGTTCTGGCTACTAGGTACGACATATATATATATATATATATATATATATATATATATATATATATATATATATATATATATATATATATATATATATATTTTGGTAGCAGTCTTTCCTGTAGACATATATTATTAAATATGACCGAAAAAGTAAGATTAATAATTCTAACACGAATCTTCTCGATCTTTCTTACGTTTCTTTTCACTGTTGATGGTAATTCAAAGATCAATTCTCCAAAATTCATTTTTATTTCTAGTCTGACGCGGCACTTGAGCGCGTTTCGTAAAACTTATTACATTTTCAAAGACTTTAGTTTACACACACACACACAACTTTAACTGAATAGAGCTTAAACATCTTTCGAGTTTTTATACCTACATTTGGGTGAAGTGACATGCTACAATAGTTTTGGATGATGTGAAAATAAACTTTTAACACAAGACAGAACATGAAACAATGAAATACAAACAGGTATTAAAGGTTGGTGACTGCAGAAGGCCTATTTTTATTGGCCCATATTTCTTGATGCTTCTATATTAGAGCGGAGTCTTGAAGTGGGTAGAATATAGTTGTGCATTAATTGGCTGTTGATTGCTGGTGTTGACTTCTTGATGTGTAGTGTCTCGCAGACGTCGAGCCGCCTGCTATCGCTGTATCTATCGAAGATTTTTGTGTTGTTTGCTAGGATTTCTCTGGTGATGGTTTGGTTGTGGGAAGAGGCTACATGTTCCTTAATGGAGCCCTGTTGCTTATGCATCGTTAAACGCCTGGAAAGAGATGTTGTTGTCTTGCCTATATACTGAGTTTTTTGAGGCTTACAATCCCCAAGAGGGCATTTGAAGGCATAGACGACGTTGGTCTCTTTTTAAAACGTTCTGCTTTGTGTCTGGAGAGTTTCTCATGAGTAGGCTGGTCGTTTTTTTGGTTTTATAGTAAATTGTCAGTTGTATCTTCTGATTTTTGTCTGTAGGGATAACGTTTCTACTGACAATATCTTTCAGGACCCTTTCCTCCGTTTTATGGGCTGTGGAAAAGAAGTTCCTGTAAAATAGTCTAATAGGGGGTATAGGTGTTGTGTTAGTTGTCTCTTCAGAGGTTACATGGCGTTTCACTTTCCATCTTATGATGTCTTCCACGAAACCATTGGAGAAGCCGTTGTTGACTAGGACCTGCCTTACCCTACAGAGTTCTTCGTCGACTTGCTTCCATTCTGAGCTGTGGCTGAGAACACGGTCGACATAAGCGTTAACAACACTCCTCTTGTACCTGTCCGGGCAGTCACTGTTGGCATTCAGGCCCATTCCTATGTTTGTTTCCTTAGTGTAGACTGCAGTGTGGAAACCTCCGCTCCTTTCCATGACTGTTTTATCTAGAAAGGGCAGCTTTCCATCCTTCTCCATCTCGTAAGTGAAACGCAACACAGATTTCCGCTCAAATGCCTCCTTCACCTCTTTCACCGGTTTCAAGTTCATGTCAACTAAGACCTTTTGTTCGATGGTACCCATGTAGAAGTTCGCAAACAGGACACCTAGGGGAGAACCCATGGCGACCCTATCTACTTGCTTATACATGTGCCCATCCGGGCTCAAGAAGGGTGACTCTTTAGTACAAGCGTGGAGTAGTTTCCTTAGAATGTTTGCTGGTATGTCAAGAGGAGTACAGGCCAGATCACGATACACTCTGTCCGCTATCATCCCGATTGTTTCATCCACAGGTACGTTGGTAAAGTGATTCTACGTCCAACTAGGCTCTTCTCCCTGTGGCCCGTGTTCTTCGCTATAAGTCAACAAATTCCTTTGGAGACTTCAGGCTGAAGGCGCAAGGGACATAAGGAGTCAGCAAGCCGTTGAGTCACTTCACCAGTCTGGATGTAGGTGTGGGTATCTGGCTGATAATTGGCCGAAGTGGGTTTCCAGGCTTGTGTGTCTTGACATTTCCATGCACGTATCCAGGTTTGTATTCCCCAATAATCTTTGGCAGGTGGAGTCCGTATTTCTTGGCGTTTACAGTTTCGATCAATTTGTTGACCTTTGCTTTCAATTCGGCTGTAGTGTCCTTCGTTACCCTTTGGAATTTAGTTTGGTCAGAGAGTATGAGGTTCATTTTCGCCAGATATTCGTCTTTTTTAAGAATGACGTATATTGGCGACTTATCACCTCTCCTGACGACTATCTCCTTTTTCTCACAAAGGCTCTTAGCTGCCGCTTTGAGCTTGGGGGACAGTATGGTGCTTCTGTAGTTGCCTCGATTCTTTCCTCCTTCTGCGATAATTTCTGCTTGTAAGGTGTCCTTGGTGGCTACCTTCTTTTGTGTCTCGAGGTCGAATATGTCGTCCAACAGGATTTCCAACTTCAATTTCCGGGCCATCTCACTCGGTCTGGACATAACGTGACAGTTTATTCCCAGATATAGGAGAGTGACTTGGTCCTCAGTGAGGTTGATTCCTGCAAGGTTCTGGAAGCCGTCTCTCGGTCGTGGAATTGCTATAGGTCCTCCATATAATGTTGTTAGTTTCTTGATTATCCTGGTTTCGGTGCTGAGGTGATGTCGATCTGTGAGGATGTCGAGGTGTTGCTCGATGCGAGTACGGAGACTTTCGTCGATGTTGCTGTTTCTCCATTGGTTTGTAGCATGAAGTAGTTGCGTTTTGTTGTCTTTGATTTCATTTTCTGCTTTGTGTATCTGATTTCGAATCAGGTCTCGGCGATATTTTATCGTGAAGGCTTGATTCCTTGCTGCTGGGTCATGCATTTTAATATTAGTATATTTTGGTAGCAGTCTTTCCTGTAGACATATATTATTAAATGTGACCGAAAAAGTAAGATTAATAATTCTAACACGAATTATCTCAATATTTCTTATGTTTTTTTTTTCACTGTCGATGGTAATTGAAAAACCAGTTCTCCAAAATTCATTTTTATTTCTAGTCTGACGTGACACTTGAATGCGTTTCGTAGTAACTTATTACATTTTCAAAGACTTTAGTTTACACACACACAACTATAACCTGCAAACAGATTTCTTACTATGCTACAATTCAAACGGCTTTTCATTTTATATACCTGCATTTGGGTGAGGTGATATTTTACAACAGTTTTGCATGAGGTGAAAACAAGCTTTCAACACAAGATAGAACACGAAATATTGGGTAATATTGGGTAAAGTTAAAGGGGAAGAATGGAAGTAAATGCAAAGGGCCTATTGGACCATATTTCTTGATGCTTCTATATTGGTGTGGAGTCTTGAAGTGGGTAAAATATAGTTGTGCATTAATTGGCTGTTGATTGCTGGTGTTGACTTCTTAATGTGTAGTGCCTCACAGATATCAAGCCGCCTGCTATCGCTGTATCTATCAATGATTTCCGTGTTTTTTGTTAAGACTTCTCTGGTGATGGTCTGGTTGTTGGAAGAGATTATATGTTCCTTAATGGAGCCCTGTTGCTTATGCATCGTTAATCGCCTGGAAAGAGATGTTGTTGTCTTGCCTATATACTGAGTTCTATGAGGCTTACAGTCCCCAAGTGGGCATTTGAAGGCATAGACGACATTGGTCTCTTTCAAAGCGTTCTGCTTTGTGTCTGGAGAGTTTCTCATGAGTAGGTTGGCAGTTTTCTTGGTTTTATAGTAAATCGTCAATTATATCATCTGATTTTTGTCTGTAGGAATAACGTTTCTATCTACACTTGGGGACTGTAAGCCTGAAAGAACTCAGTATATAGGCAAGACAACAACATCTCTTTCCAGGCGATTAACGATGCATAAGCAACGTCAGTCGTTGGTTGGAGTTCCTCATCTTGTACAAAAAGGTCAGAGGGTTGTGATCTGTGAACACAAGAACAGGTCTCTCCCCTCCTCCCACGTACACGTCGAAGTGCTTCAGGGCCATTACTAAAGCCAAAGCCTCCTTCTCGACGGTACTATAGGCACTCTGGTATTTCACACATTTCTTGGAGTAGAAAGCTACTGGCCTATGTACCTCACTCCTCTCTTGGGCCAACATGGCCCCTATCCCAACGTCGCTGTCATCCACGTACATGATGAATCTGGCTGAGAAATCTGGGGATATTAATACTGGTGCCTCCATCAACAGTTTCTTGGTCTTCTCAAAAGACTCCTGGCAGGCCTCTCCCCATTTCCATCGCACATTCTTGGAGAGTAGCTCGGTCAGGGGATGCACTACCATGGAAAAATTCTTGCAGAACCCACGACAGTATCCTATCATCCCCAAATACCTCAACAACTCCTTACGCGTCCTGGGCACGGGGTACTCCCTAATGGCTGACACTTTGTGATCTACAGGGGTTACTTCTCCTTGGCCGATGACGAAGCCTAGGTACTCTAAGTGGGCCTTCCCAAACTCGCTGTTGGTTAAGTTTACGGTTAAGTTAGCCTCCTCTAGCCTCCTGAACAATTGTTTGAGTCTTTCCAGGTGTGTCTTCCAATCGTCGGCGTACACGACGATGTCATCGATGTGTACTGTGCAGCTTTCGGCCCCCCTTAGCAACTCATTCATCATGCGGTGGAAACAACTACCGCTGTTTTTCATTCCGAAGGGTAACACCTTGTATTGGTACAGTCCGTCCGGTGTTAAGAAAGCTGATATCTTCCTGGCCTCGGGAGTCAATGAGATCTGGTAGTACCCTTTGAGCAGATCGACCTTGGATAAGTACCTTGCACTGCCCACCTGGTCGATGCAATCGCTCACCCTTGGCATTGGGTGGGAGTCTGCCACAGTAATGGAGTTCACCTTTTCGTAGTCTGTACAAAAGCGGAATGTACCATCGCTTTTCTTCACTAACAAGCATGGGGAACTCCACTCACTGTTGCTAGGCTCTGCAAGGTCGTTCTCAAGGAGATACTCCACCTCCTTCCTCATCAGCTCTCGCTTCTCTGGGCTTACCCTATAAGCGCTCTGTTTGATGGGCCTGGCGTCCCTCACCTCTACCTCGTGCGTTACACTCTTGTGTCGTCGGGGCACGTCGGTAAAGAGAGAGGCATTCTCCCTTAATAGGTTCGTCAGGTCCACGCTTTGCTGTCCTTCCAGGTGTTGTAGCTTGTCCTCGATCTTCGCCAAACTCTCCGAATTGGTGAGACGGGTGCCATCCGCCCTGGA
The DNA here is from genome assembly GCF_020424385.1 of Procambarus clarkii. Classification (NCBI taxonomy): domain Eukaryota; kingdom Metazoa; phylum Arthropoda; class Malacostraca; order Decapoda; family Cambaridae; genus Procambarus; species Procambarus clarkii. Next base: position 15,169 of record NW_025552843.1, on the reverse strand, counting down.
CAACTTTCCTTCCTCCTCTGGAAGTTCCTGATCCACTTGCATGCACAAAATCATCTTCTGCTGGGGGTTTCGAGTCATCGTTCCGTCCTGCTCAGCGGCTCCTCCTTCCTCAGGGAAGAAAGGCTTCAGGCGGTCGACATGACACACCAGTGTCTTGCGGGGTCTATCCGGCTTACCGATTTCATACGTTACAGGACCCAACCGCCGTAGTACCTGGTACGGTCACTCGGCTCTTATCCGGCAGCAATACCATCACCTGGGACCCAACCTGGAACTCTCCACGCATAGCCTTCTTGTCATACCATTCCGACATCTTACGCTGTGCCTCCTTCAGATGTTTTCCTGCTAGTTCCTTTGCTAAAGTGAGACGCTCCTTGAACTTCTGAACGTACTCGTTGACCGTCCCCACGGTCACTCCTGGTGTCCATTGTTCCTTCGGCATGGACAGAGGACTTCGCACCTCATGTCCATACACCCGCTGGAACGGTGAGAAACCTAACGACTCTACCACTGCGTTACGTATGGCAAACAACGCAGGGTATACTGCCTCATCCCACTCAGCTCCCTGCTCTGCGCAGAACACTCTCAGAAGAAGAAGAAAGGTGGAGTGAAACCTTTCGATCGCCCCTTGCGACTGCGGTCGGTAGGGCGACGACTGAATCTGAGTCACTCCCCAACTTGTCACGGTCTGTCTGAACCATTTGGACTGGAATATACTTCCACAGTCCATCTGAATTTCCCTGGGCATTCCCACCCAAGAGAAAAATCGTTGCAGCTGCTCGGCTTCTCCTCTCGACGTCAAACGCCGCATCGGGACAGCTTCCGGAAATCTGGTCGACGCAGACATTATCGTCATCAGGTAGGTATTTCCTCGTTTCGTCCGTGGCAACGGTCCCACCCCGTCGACCAACAGACGCTCAAATGCAGGCCCAAACGCAGGAACAGGGACTAACGGGGCCTTTGGTATCGCGGGTTGGCTCTTCCCTGCCCTCTGGCAAGGTAAGCACGTCTTACAATAATGCCTCACATCGGCGTCCATACCTGGCCAGTAGAAATGATCCATGATCTTACACAGCGTCTTGGCCACCCCCAGGTGACCTGCAGAGTCCACAGAGTGCGACAGATCCAACACTGCCGCTCTGCACTGGGCCGGCAACACTACCTGGTGCCTCGTACCTAGAGATTCTTCTCCGGCCTCCATCCTCACAGGCCTCCACTGTCTCATCAGCATGCCGTCCTGTATGTAAAAATGAGTGGCCCTCTCAGGACTCACTTTGGCCTCATGAATCAATTCGGGGAACTCTATCTGCTGCAACTCCCCAAGACGAGTGCGGTCTACCCCTAGAGAACTGGCGAGGGTCACCTGTAACTCACTATCCGGGCTGCCTTTGCCCTCTACTCGTTCTCAGGGTTCCATGAAGAGGTGATCGATTCCCAGGCTGTCGGACGCCTCCTCTTCAGCCTGTTATGATCTCAGCCTGCAGGAGAAACGAGTCTCCCTCCTTGAGAGTTATTCATCAAGCCTGACCTGATTAGAAGGTCTAGCAAATATTGAGGTGATAACCCATATGTAAAATAGTTGCTTGGATATGTATAACAATTTAAGATTATGGGCAGTGAAGAAGAAAACAGATAAATGACTGGCTAGGAGATGTGGACATTTTGCTGGAGGCGTGAGGCTCGCTTCTGGAGGGGCTTTGACCTCACTTGAGTGCCAGACATCGCAGGGGAAAGCCGCGCTCCGTTGAGCTCCCGTCAGAAGGGAACCCCTAGTGATATATCTCGAAGAGAAGAGAAGTGTGCAGACGTGCCAGCTGTGGAATCGAGCTGGGAACGTTGTGGTCTCAAGTCCTGGTCGACGAGGAGTGTTTATTAAACCGCCCAGAGGCATTATTGTGGGCCGTGGCAGCGCCCTGACCAAGCTTCGTCAGAGGGAGGAGCGCCCTCGACTAGACAATCTGTGGTAAGCACGATATAAGCCAGTTCATAGTGATTGCTTGTAGTTGGTCGTGTGCCCAGCGACAGTAGCGATGTTTATTTATAAGTTAGACATGTTTTAATAAGGCAGAAAGCCTGAAATAAGAGAGTGAAGAGGGAGGAACACGGAGCGACGTCCGTCCCCTCTGAGCGCTGGCAGGCAACTGAGGGAGCCCGGCTCCTGACGGAGGAGGACCCTCCCAGTGAGTGAGGACCGCCGCCAGGCGAGGTGGAGTATGGACCCGCCCAAAACGGGGGAGTCCACTCTCACTGTATGTAGAGGACAGATAGAGGTTTGAGGCAAACATATTGTGTGATTATTTTTGTTTATGTGTTAAAGGGGAAACATTTTTATTGGAGTGTCGATGGGTTGCAGGTTTGTCTTTGGGGAAGAAGTTGCTGAGAACTTCGAAGCCAGCACAGATGAAGTAGTTGATGAGACTCCAAGGTAGTGGAGCAGAGGACCTCGAGCTGTGAGGAGAAGCAGTGAAGAGGAGTGTCACGTGCTTCTGTAGAGGTGGTGAAGCACCATAGTTGCTCGAGGAAACTTCATGGTGTAGCAGCCAAGAGAGCTGTGGAGGACCCTAGCAGAAGGGTGAAGCACCGTAGTTGCTCAAGGAAACTTCATGATAGCAGCCTGGAGGAGCTGCAGAGGATCCTGGTAGTGAAGCCCGGAAGAACCTAAAGATATCAGGGTAGTGAACTTCCAGAGGTGGAAGGGAAGTTCTGGTGGATTACTTGTAGGGAGTTGATAGTGTTTGGTTGTCATTAGCGTGCAAGACGCAGTGAGAGGTGAGTGACTGTTTGCATTCTTATGTCAAGGAGTGTTTTATACTGAAGTTTAGAGTTACAGTCGTAGGCTGGATTACCTACAGATGTATGCGTTCTAGGACTGATAGAGTGATCGATTGATCATTGTTGTGTATCAATGAACATTTATACTGATATATGTTATTGCATTCAAATGCTGATTTTCTTTGTACACATTTATAGATACATATATATATTCTCTTGCTGATGGTGCAACAGTGTATGTAGACTTGATCAACTTGAGGAGGTTGATAGTATCAGGTGGTGAACCAGGAGATAGGATACCACTTGATAAGCTGATGATAGAGTTCTGATGGTGTTGGAGTGCAACCTGATTGTAATAGTATAGAGTATAGGATTCATTATTATTATATGTGTGTATGTATTGTGTATGTGCTTTGTCCAGTAAATGTATCCCAATTTGCTGGTGTTTGCCCTTGTCCTAGTGAGGCTTCCCATGAAATAGTACAGAAGGAGAGAGAGAGAGAAAGAACCAAGAACCACTGCTGTGGACAGGGTAGAAGGTAATACTAATAAGTCAAAGGGGGATTGAGGAGATCATATCACCTAAGGAGAGAGTGGGGAGTCACAGCGGCTCGAGTGGGTGTGTGCACGTGACAACGAGGCTAAGTGTTGGAGCCGTATCCCCTAAACGTGTGACGTTGAGCCCCTCTCCAAGAGCCAGAAGCGCCAAGGGTGATCTCCTAGTGAGGTATAAGCACTCTACCGAGTTGTGGGTTGGGTTGTCCGTAGAGAAGGATCAACGACGACAACACCAACCAACCCACAAGACTATAATAAATTGGGGGCCTGTGTCCGGGAGAGTGAACTGACACACCCACACCCTGTCCAAGAGTGGATTTGTACACCCCTTTGTTGAAATAGATAAACTGTGTGACCGCAGGTGTATATTCTCTCTCTTGGGAAGACTCACAGGACAAGATGGATAAGGTGCAAGCGTTTGTGGAGTCAGGCAAGCCTGAGGACTTGGAAGGTTGCACGAGGGATCAATTGAAACAAATAGCAGAAAAATGTGGCATTAGGTTGAAAGCATCTAAAGTAGCTGCAATGAAGGATGAGATCCTGAGGCAGTTAAGAGCCAAAAGTGAAGCGGCAGAGCAAGGAGCACAAAAAGGAGCTGAAAGTGGAAAGGAGGACGATGGGCAGGATGAAGTGAGATCCCAGGGATCGAGTAGGAGCAGCAAGAGTAGCTGCAGTAGCAGGAGTAGCCGAAATAGGAGCTTGGAGAGATTCCAGTTAGAGCTCCAGATGCAGCAACAACGAGAGGACAAGGAGAGACAATTCCAGCTGGAAAAGATGAAATTAGAACTCCAGATGAAAAATGAAGCCGAGAAGGAAAAAGAGAAAACCAGGCTGGAAGTAGAGAGAGCAAGACTAGAGGTGGAGAAAGAAAAAGAGAAAACCAGAATAAGAGAACTGGAGTTGGAACAGGAGAAAGAAAAAGAAAAAGCCCAGGTCGAAAAAGAAAAAGCCCAGGTCGAAAAAGAAAGAGCCCAGGTCGAAAAAGAAAAAGAGAGAACAAAACAAATGCAGATAGAAGCGAATAGAACCTTGGCTGAGCAAAGGATTGAACATGGGTTGCCAGAGAGCACCACCCAGGTATCACACTCACCAGATGTTAGGGTTAGGGAGAAGGACATTCCCTTGTTTGTTCCCGAAGAGGCAGAGAGCTTCTTCGAGCATTTTGAAAAAGTAGCCAGTATCAAGGAGTGGCCACAGGAGGAATGGGCCCAGCTGGTCCAGTTAAGATTGACCGGTGCAGCCAGGGAGGCATACACCCAATTGTCACTGGAAGAGTGCCAGGATTATGCCACAGTAAAGAGCAGCATATTGCGCTCGTTTCAGTTAACCCCAGAAGCTTATAGGAAGCGCTTCAGAGAGATGATCAAAGTTGGAGCGTGTACGTTTGCTGAGACAGCAAGAGATCTGGAAAGACGATTCCAGAAGTGGATTGAGGCTGCTGGAGTTGGATCTTACGCTGACCTGAAGCAACTGATGGTCACGGAGAAGTTCTTGGAGATGATGCATCCCGAAACAAAGTTCAAGATCCAAGAAGCAGGGATAAAGGAGGTGAAAGATGCAGCAAATAGGGCGGATATGATTACTGAAGCATACAAGAGCTTGAGGGAGAACAGAGTGAAAAGCGAGGTGAGACGCAACAATGGCAGATCCAATGGAGTCTGGGGAGGAAGAAATTATGAAAGACCCAGAAGAGTCTGGGGAGAGAAGAATTTTGATAAATGGGCAGATAAAAGTAAGTACCCTAAAACTCAGAAGAGTAGGTCGCGCACTTCGTCTGAAAGTGAAGATGGAGGAGCTAAACGAGAAACTGATCGTTATCCAGGAAATCAAGAGTCCAGTAAAGCCCCACAGAGTGCAGGTAGTGTGCCTGGCCCGAGGAACTCTCATGCGAATTGACAAAGTCAGAGCCACTCTGGTACGTACAGGAGAGAATTCTCCCAGGTGAGGTGTTACAGTTGTAACGGATTGGGTCACGTGATGCGAGATTGTCGGCAGGGCAAGAGAGTTGTGACCCTGGCCATGTGTGACCCCCGAAGTAAATATACTAATGTGTTTCAAGACAAACCACAGAAGGTAAGCTTAGCTTAGTGAACGAGAGGTATAGGCCGTTCATGAGCAAAGGTTGGATCAGTATAGGAGGCCAACCTGAGGTAGAAGTTGGTATCTTAAGGGATACCGGAGCTAATCAGAGCTTGATTGCAAGAAGCCTGATTGGGAATGATCGACGGTTAGCTGGCAGGAGTAAGATGAGAGTATACGGGTTATTGTCTGAGAGTGACATGCCCGTTTGTACTGTCCAGCTAAGGTCGGAATATGTGTCGGCAGAGGTGATGTTGGGAGTGTGCCCCGACATACCTATTCCAGGAGTCCAAGTGATCCTGGGGAATGACTTGTGCGGGACAAAGGTGTTGCCAAGAGTCATAGTGGAGACTGTGCCAGAGGAGTGCCCAGAAGGCCATGGCACGGGTGGGACACCTGAGAGTTTGAACCTGACTGACATCCGAGGGATGAGTCAGGAGACCGCCAAGCCATTGAGTACCCTGTCTCGGTAGTGATAAAGGCAGAGGTGGCCGACGAGGAAGACACTGGAGAAGATGAGACAGTGTCGATTCAACCGGTAGAAGATATCGACGTAGATATAGCGTGGCTGTTTGATGAAGGTCCAGCCCAGGAAAATGAAGTCTCGGTGAGGTCAAAAGTGAAGATGATCCAGCCAAAGAAGAATCATGTGAAGAGAGCGGACCTGAGTAGAGCCCAGACTGCTGAAATTAAGAGTCGGAAGGTGAATGCAACTGTGCTGAGTAGGAATGAGGAAGGATGTGGACATACTGAGGACGGGAGTAGAGCGTCAAGTTGTCCACGAGCACAGAGGCATATGGATAGTGGAGTTAAGTCGTTTGAGATGTCAGGAGTTGACATGTTTCACAGAAAACGTGGAGGAGAGATAGTGAAGAAAAGTAATAGCCAAGAAGATGACAGGAGAAGAGACAGTATGTGTGGAGAGATGCTTACGAGCACTCTAGGAGAGGTAAAGCGACATGTACGGTCGAGTGCTGTTGAGTGTAGTACAGTGCTCGAAGAAACTTTTAGGGAACGAAGAAGAGTTGAAGGAGAAGAAAGGGAGTTGTATAGAGGTGAGGAGTGTGGGAAGAGGATGATGATACAAGCATGGATGAATAGAAGAAAGCCGAGGACTCGATGGAAGTCAAACAGGATGAGGTCTCGGATAAATGAGGAGACGAAAGGGAGGATCGTCGGTGAAGACGAGGGAGTGAAGTATGATGACAGGAGACGGAAGTATAATGGCAGTAGATGGAAGTGTGAAGACGACAGAGGAGGTACAGACAGTAGATGTCTGACTCTGGACGTGAAGAGAAGAAGACGAGGTAACGGAGGGTGGAAACAATAAGTAGAGTGGACCGATGGAGTGCAGGCGTCCAAGGAGGACAGCCTAGCCAAGAGGTGCCAGAGAGGTCAGATCGTTTGTGAGAAGATCATGTTTCTGGAGAGTTGTGAGCCAGATGTTGCAAGGAGCAACGAACTAATTGTAGACTCCTAAGGGAGTACATAAGCAGATCAACCGGTCGAACCAGTCGGTTGAAGAACGAGACAGTGTGGTGGCGGATGTATTATCCCGAGCTTTGCCACTGGAATAACTCTAAAAAATAAGGGGAGGGGAGTGTTATGATCTTAGCCTGCAGGAGAAACGAGTCTCCCTCCTTGAGAGTTATTCATCAAGCCTGACCTGATTAGAAGGTCTAGCAAATATTGAGGTGATAACCCATATGTAAAATATGTTGCTTGGATATGTATAACAATTTAAGATTATGCGCAATGAAGAAGAAAACAGATAAATGACTGGCTAGGAGATGTGGACATTTTGCTGGAGGCGTGAGGCTCGCTTCTGGAGGGGCTTTGACCTCACTTGAGTGCCAGACATCGCAGGGGAAAGCCGCGCTCCGTTGAGCTCCCGTCAGAAGGGAACCCCTAGTGATATATCTCGAAGAGAAGAGAAGTGTGCAGACGTACCAGCTGTGGAATCGAGCTGGGAACGTTGTGGTCTCAAGTCCTGGTCGACGAGGAGTGTTTATTAAACCGCCCAGAGGCATTATTGTGGGCCGTGGCAGCGCCCTGACCAAGCTTCGTCAGAGGGAGGAGCGCCCTCGACTAGACAATCTGTGGTAAGCACGATATAAGCCAGTTCATAGTGATTGCTTGTAGTTGGTCGTGTGCCCAGCGACAGTAGCAATGTTTATTTATAAGTTAGACATGTTTTAATAAGGCAGAAGGCCTGAAATAAGAGAGTGGAGAGGGAGGAACACGGAGCGACGTCCGTCCCCTCTGAGCGCTGGCAGGCAACTGAGGGAGCCCGGCTCCTGACGGCGAAGGACCCTCCCAGCGAGTGAGGACCGCCGCCGGGCGAGGTGGAGTATGGACCCGCCCAAAACGGGGGAGTCCACTCTCACTGTATGTAGAGGACAGATAGAGGTTTGAGGCAAACATATTGTGTGATTATTTTTGTTTATGTGTTAAAGGGGAAACATTTTTATTGGAGTGTCGATGGGTTGCAGGTTTGTCTTTGGGGAAGAAGTTGCTGAGAACTTCGAAGCCAGCACAGATGAAGTAGTTGATGAGACTCCAAGGTAGTGGAGGCGAGGACCTCGAGCTGTGAGGAGAAGCAGTGAAGAGGAGTGTCACGTGCTTCTGTAGAGGTGGTGAAGCACCATAGTTGCTCGAGGAAACTTCATGGTGTAGCAGCCAAGAGAGCTGTGGAGGACCCTAGCAGAAGGGTGAAGCACCATAGTTGCTCAAGGAAACTTCATGATAGCAGCCTGGAGGAGCTGCAGAGGATCCTGGTAGTGAAGCCCGGAAGAACCTGAAGATATCAGGGTAGTGAACTTCCAGAGGTGGAAGGGAAGTTCTGGTGGATTACTTGTAGGGAGTTGATAGTGTTTGGTTGTCATTAGCGTGCAAGACGCAGTGAGAGGTGAGTGATTGTTGGCATTCTAATGTCAAGGAGTGTTTTATACTGAAGTTTAGAGTTACAGACGTAGGCTGGATTACCTACAGATGTATGTGTTCTAGGACTGATAGAGTGATCGATTGATGATTGTTGTGTATCAAGGAACGTTTATAATGATATATGTTATTGCATTCAAATGCTGATTTTCTTTGTACACATTTATAGATACATATATATATTCTCTTGCTGATGGTGCAGCAGTGTATGTAGACTTGATCAACTTGAGGAGGTTGATAGTATCAGGTGGTGAACCAGGAGATAGGATACCAATTGATAAGCTGATGATAGAGTTCTAGGTGTTGGAGTGCAACCTGATTGTAATAGTATAGAGTATTGGATTCATTATTATTATATGTGTGTATGTATTGTGTATGTGCTTTGTCCAGTAAATGTATCCCAATTTGCTGGTGTTTGCCCTTGTCCTAGTGAGGCTTCCCAGGAAATAGTAAAGAAGGAGAGAGAGAGAGAAAGAACCAAGAACCACTGCTGTGGACAGGGTAGAAGGTAATACTAATAAGTCAAAGGGGGATTGAGGAGATCATATCACCTAAGGAGAGGGTGGGGAGTCACAGCGGCTCGAGTGGGTGTGTGCACGTGACAACGAGGCTAAGTGTTGGAGCCGCATCCCCTAAACGTGTGACGTTGAGCCCCTTCTCCAAGAGCCAGAAGTGCCAAGGGTGATCTCCTAGTGAGGTATAAGCACTCTACCGAGTTGTGGGTTGGGTTGTCCGTAAAGAAGGATCAACGACGACAACACCACCACCAACCCACAGACTATAATAAATTGGGGGCCTGTGTCCGGGAGAGTGAACTGACACACCCACACCCTGTCCAAGAGTGGATTTGTACACCCTTGCTGAAATAGATAAACTGTGTGACCGCAGGTGTATATTCTCTCTCTTGGGAAGACTCACAGGACAAAGATGGATAAGGTGCAAGCGTTTGTGGAGTCAGGCAAGCCTGAGGACTTGGAAGGTTGCACGAGGGATCAATTGAAACAAATAGCAGAAAAATGTGGCATTAGGTTGAAAGCATCTAAAGTAGCTGGGATGAAGGATGAGATCCTGAGGCAGTTGAGAGCCAGAAGTGAAGCGGCAGAGCAAGGAGCCCAAAAAGGAGCTGAAAGTGGAAAGGAGGATGATGGGCAGGATGAAGTGAGATCCCAGGGATCGAGTAGGAGCAGTAAGAGTAGCCGCAGTAGCAGGAGTAGCCGAAATAGGAGCTTGGAGAGATTCCAGTTAGAGCTCCAGATGCAGCGTGAGAGACAAGGAGAGACAGTTCCAGCTGGAAAAGATGAAATTAGAACTCCAGATGAAAAATGAAGCCGAGAAGGAAAAAGAGAAAACCAGGCTGGAAGTAGAAGAGCAAGACTAGAAGAAAGAAAAAGAGAAAACCAGAATAAGAGAACTGGAGTTGGAACAGGAGAAAGAAAAAGAGAAAGGAAAAGCCCAGGTCGAAAAAGAAAAAGCCCAGGTCGAAAAAGAAAGAGCCCAGGTCGAAAAAGAAAAAGAGAGAACAAAACAAATGCAGATAGAAGCGAATAGAACCTTGGCTGAGCAAAGGATTGAACATGGGTTGCCAGAGAGCACCACCCAGGTATCACACTCACCAGATGTTAGGGTTAGGGAGAAGGACATTCCCTTGTTTGTTCCCGAAGAGGCAGAGAGCTTCTTCGAGCATTTTGAAAAAGTAGCCAGCATCAAGGAGTGGCCACAGGAGGAATGGGCCCAGCTGGTCCAGTTAAGATTGACCGGTGCAGCCAGGGAGGCATACACCCAATTGTCACTGGAAGAGTGCCAGGATTATGCCACAGTAAAGAGCAGCATATTGCGCTCGTTTCAGTTAACCCCAGAAGCTTATAGGAAGCGCTTCAGAGAGATGATCAAAGTTGGAGCGTGTACGTTTGCTGAGACAGCAAGAGATCTGGAAAGACGATTCCAGAAGTGGATTGAGGCTGCTGGAGTTGGATCTTACGCTGACCTGAAGCAACTGATGGTCATGGAGAAGTTCTTGGAGATGATGCATCCCGAAACAAAGTTCAAGATCCAAGAAGCAGGGATAAAGGAGGTGAAAGATGCCGCAGATAGGGCGGATATGATTACTGAAGCATACAAGAGCTTGAGGGAGAACAGAGTGAGAAGCGAGGCGAGACGCAGCAATGGCAGATCCAGTGGAGTCTGGGGAGGAAGAAATTATGAAAGACCCAGAAGAGTCTGGGGTGAGAAGAATTTTGATAAATGGGCAGATAAAAGTAAGTACCCTAAAACTCAGAAGAGTAGGTCGCGCACTTCGTCTGAAAGTGAAGATGGAGGAGCTAAACGAGAAACTAATCGTTATCCAGGAAATCAAGAGTCCAGTAAAGCTCCACAGAGTACAGGTAGTGTGCCTGGCCCGAGGAACTCTCATGCGAGTGGACAAAGTCAGAGCCACTCTGGTACATATAGGAGAGACTTTTCCCAGGTGAGGTGTTACAATTGTAACGGATTGGGTCACGTGATGCGAGATTGTAGGCAGGGCAAGAGAGTTGTGGCCCTGGCCATGTGTGACCCCCGACGTAAATATACTAATGTGTTCCAAGACAAACCACAGAAGATGAACTTAGTGAGTGAGAGGTATAGGCCGTTCATGAGCAAAGGTTGGATCAGTATAGGAGGCCAACCTGAGGTAGAAGTTGGTATCTTAAGAGATACCGGAGCTAATCAGAGCTTGATTACGAGAAGCCTGATTGGGAATGGTCGACGGTTAGCTGGCAGGAGTAAGATGAAAGTATATGGGTTATTGTCTGAGAGTGACATGCCCGTTTGTACTGTCCAGCTAAGGTCGGAATATGTGTCGGCAGAGGTGATGTTGGGAGTGTGCCCCGACATACCTGTTCCAGGAGTCCAAGTGATCCTGGGGAATGACTTGTGCGGGACAAAGGTGTTGCCAAGAGTCATAGCGGAGACTGTGCCAGAGGAGTGCCCAGAAGGCCACGGCACGGGTGGGACACCTGAGAGTGTGAACCTGACTGACATCCGAGGAGATGAGTCAGGAGACCGCCAAGCCATTGAGTACCCTGTCTCGGTAGTGATGAAGGCAGAGGTGGCCGACGAGGAAGACACTGGAGAAGATGAGACAGTGTCGATTCAACCGGTAGAGGATATCGACGTAGATATAGCGTGGCTGTTTGATGAAGGTCCAGCCCAGGAAAATGAAGTCTCGGTGAGGTCAAAAGTGAAGATGGCCCAGCCGAAGAAGAATCATGTGAAGAGAGCGGACCTGAGTAGAGCCCAGACTGCTGAAATTAAGAGCCGGAAGGTGAATGCAACTGTGCTGAGTAGGAATGAGGAAGGATGTGGACATACTGAGGACGGGAGTAGAGCGTCAAGTTGTCCACGAGCACAGAGGCATATGGATAGTGGAGTTAAGTTGTTTGAGATGTCAGGAGTTGACATGTTTCACAGAAAACGTAGAGAAGAGATAGTGAAGAAGAGTAATAGCCGAGAAAATGAAAGGAGAAGAGACAGTATGTGTGGAGAGATGCTTACGAGCACTCTAGGAGAGGTTGAGCGACATGTACGGTCGAATGCTGTTGGATGTAGTACAGTGCTTGAAGAAACTTTTAGAGAACGAAGAAGAGTTGAAGGAGAAGAAATGGAGTTGTATAGAGGTGAGAAGTGCAGGAAGAGGATGATGATACAAGCATGGAGGAATAGAGGAAAGCCGAGGACTCAATGGAAGTCAAACAGGATGATGTCTCGGATAAATGAGGAGACGAAAGGGAGGATCGTCGGTGAAGACGAGGGAGTGAAGTATGATGACAGGAGACGAAAGTATAATGGCAGTAGATGGAAGTGTGAAGACGACAGAGGAGGTACAGACAGTAGATGTCTGACTCTGGACGTGAAGAGAAGAAGACGAGGAAACGGAGGGTGGAGACAATAAATAGAGTGGAACGATGGAGTGCAGGCGTCCAAGGAGGACAGCCTAGCCAAGAGGTGTCAGAGAAGTCAGATCGTTTGTGAGAAGATCATGTTCCTGGAGAGTTGTGAGCCAGATGTTGCAAGGAGCAACGAACTAGTTGTAGACTCCTAAGGGAATACATAAGCAGATCAACCAGTCGAACCAGTCGGTTGAAGAACGAGACAGTGTGGTGGCGGATGTATTATCCCGAGCTTTGCCACTGGAATAACTCTCAAAAATAAGGGGAGGGGAGTGTTATGATCTCAGCCTGCAGGAGAAACGAGTCTCCCTCCTTGAGAGTTATTCATCAAGCCTGACCTGATTAGAAGGTCTAGCAAATATTGAGGTGATAACGCATATGTAAAATAGTTGCTTGGATATGTATAACAATTTAAGATTATGGGCAGTGAAGAAGAAAACAGATAAATGACTGGCTAGGAGATGTGGACATTTTGCTGGAGGCGTGAGGCTCGCTTCTGGAGGGGCTTTGACCTCACTTGAGTGCCAGACATCGCAGGGGAAAGCCGCGCTCCGTTGAGCTCCAGTCAGAAGGGAACCCCTAGTGATATATCTCGAAGAGAAGAGAAGTGTGCAGACGTACCAGCTGTGGAATCGAGCTGGGAACGTTGTGGTCTCAAGTCCTGGTCGACGAGAGTGTTTATTAAACCGCCCAGAGGCATTATTGTGGGCCGTGGCAGCGCCCTGACCAAGCTTCGTCAGAGGGAGGAGCGCCCTCGACTAGACAATCTGTGGTAAGCACGATATAAGCCAGTTCATAGTGATTGCTTGTAGTTGGTCGTGTGCCCAGCGACAGTAGCAATGTTTATTGATAAGTTAGACATGTTTTAATAAGGCAGAAGGCCTGAAATAAGAGAGTGGAGAGGGAGGAACACGGAGCGACGTCCGTCCCCTCTGAGCGCTGGCAGGCAACTGAGGGAGCCCGGCTCCTGACGGCGAAGGACCCTCCCTGAGTGAGGAGGCCCGCCGGGCGAGGTGGAGTATGGACCCGCCCAAAACGGGGGAGTCCACTCTCACTGTATGTAGAGGACAGATAGAGGTTTGAGGCAAACATATTGTGTGATTATTTTTGTTTATGTGTTAAAGGGGAAACATTTTTATTGGAGTGTCGATGGGTTGCAGGTTTGTCTTTGGGGAAGAAGTTGCTGAGAACTTCGAAGCCAGCACAGATGAAGTAGTTGATGAGACTCCAAGGTAGTGGAGCAGAGGACCTCGAGCTGTGAGGAGAAGCAGTGAAGAGGAGTGTCACGTGCTTCTGTAGAGGTGGTGAAGCACCATAGTTGCTCGAGGAAACTTCATGGTGTAGCAGCCAAGAGAGCTGTGGAGGACCCTAGCAGAAGGGTGAAGCACCGTAGTTGCTCAAGGAAACTTCATGATAGCAGCCTGGAGGAGCTGCAGAGGATCCTGGTAGTTAAGCCTGGAAGAACCTGAAGATATCAGGGTAGTGAACTTCCAGAGGTGGAAGGGAAGTTCTGGTGGATTACTTGTAGGGAGTTGATAGTGTTTGGTTGTCATTAGCGTGCAAGACGCAGTGAGAGGTGAGTGATTGTTTGCATTCTTATGTCAAGGAGTGTTTTATACTGAAGTTTAGAGTTACAGACGTAGGCTGGATTACCTACAGATGTATGCGTTCTAGGACTGATAGAGTGATCGATTGATCATTGTTGTGTATCAAGGAACATTTATACTGATATATGTTATTGCATTCAAATGCTGATTTTCTTTGTACACATTTATAGATACATATATATATTCTCTTGCTGATGGTGCAACAGTGTATGTAGACTTGATCAACTTGAGGAGGTTGATAGTATCAGGTGGTGAACCAGGAGATAGGATACCACTTGATAAGCTGATGATAGAGTTCTGATGATGTTGGAGTGCAACCTGATTGTAATAGTATAGAGTATAGGATTCATTATTATTATATGTGTGTATGTATTGTGTATGTGCTTTGTCCAGTAAATGTATCCCAATTTGCTGGTGTTTGCCCTTGTCCTAGTGAGGCTTCCCAGGAAATAGTAAAGAAGGAGAGAGAGAGAGAAAGAACCAAGAACCACTGCTGTGGACAGGGTAGAAGGTAATACTAATAAGTCAAAGGGGGATTGAGGAGATCATATCACCTAAGGAGAGAGTGGGGAGTCACAGCGGCTCGAGTGGGTGTGTGCACGTGACAACGAGGCTAAGTGTTGGAGCCGCATCCCCTAAACGTGTGACGTTGAGCCCCTCTCCAAGAGCCAGAAGCGCCAAGGGTGATCTCCTAGTGAGGTATAAGCACTCTACCGAGTTGTGGGTTGGGTTGTCCGTAAAGGAGGATCAACGACGACAACACCAACCAACCCACAAGACTATAATATAAGCCTCTTGATATCTTCAGCCGACTTCGCTCCTTCAGACTCCAGCCACTTCAGGAATTTTCTCTCCATGTCCCTCGCCGTCTCTGCATAAGATTTTCCTGGCGAACGGGTACATTTCCTGAATATCTTCCTGTAACATTCCGGCGTTAGCTTGAAAGAATGGAGCACAGCTCTCTTTACAGCATCGTAGTTGGTGCACTCTCTGAGGTTGAGCATGTTGTAGGCTTCACGAGCTTCACCGGTGAGCCTACTCTGAACCAGCTCCGCCCACTCTGCCCTCGGCCACTTCTTCAAGATAGCTACTCTCTCGAAGTGGGCGAAGAAGCCCTCAGCTTCATTAGGCACAAAGACCGGCAAATCTTGCTCTCTCACTCAGCGGTCCTCCTGCTGGGGTGGTGCAGGTGGGGCTAGTCCTAGTTCAGCCCGCTTCAGCTCAACCTCTTTGTTAGCTTCTACCTCTTGCTGTTTCAGCCTAGCTTCTAGCTCGCGCTCCTCCTGT
>NW_025552842.1:0-13452 GCF_020424385.1 Procambarus clarkii | reverse complement strand
CTTTTGAACCACCACTGGTGGCGAGTTCAGGACTATACACTTTGCACAAACAACCTCTAATCTCTCTACTCTCGTCGTCTCTTCTCTTTTGCGACTCTCACTATTCTTCCCCTATTCCTTTTTATCTCCTTGTATGTCGTAGGTTACCTTCCATCTCCCACATCCCTTCCCCATACCCCTCATAGGTCAGCGGGTCATCCTTCAACATTCCTTGGCACAGGGTTTGTAATGAGCAGCGTCATCTATCTTTCAAGTGTACACAGATTAATGACACAAAATTCTTCAATGTGTGGTGGTCTGGAATGTGTTTACACTTGAGAGATATATGAGAGACACTTGATGGAGCCACAACCTGGTTGTCAGGTAGACCTGCTCACAAGACGACCTGTAGACAGGTCCTCAAAGATTTCTTACCAGTCAGCACTCTCCTGTGTATAGAGGCTGGGCCAGGATTGACAGTGTGGGATGGACAGTGTACTGGAGCAGGGTTGAGTCAGTGAGGGGATGGGTGTCCCTGGCACGTCCATCTGGGCCCCGGTAGCGGGAGATTGAAGGTCGTTACTTGAAGTCATTTTATTGGTGGATCATACCACTGCCTCACATTGTAGGATACATAGAATAGGATATCATTATCTTTTTAATTACTTATTTATCGGCTGTAGTAAATTATATTTGCTATTTCTGTTCATTCCCTCTTTGACATTATATTAAGCATTTATGATCTTGAGTTTACTGGGTCTTTGGTCTTATTCAGTGATTTCTCCAAGTGCTTTCAAATCTAAAACATTTATCAACAAAGAGTAATAACTCATAATTATCCCCCCCCCCTAGTAATTATCAAAGAAGGTGTTCAAAGTCCTGGTGTTCTGTGTCCTTGAATTCCTCCTCACCAGTCAGGGATGAATATGACAGTAAAGTTTTAAAGTTCTAAGTGAAGACGGTGGCAGCTTGCCTACATCAATAGACGCTTCTATATCATTACCACTTTTGTCACATAATATTCTGACAGCCCTTCACGCGGTGTTCTAATCTCTCAATCCTTTGACATATTGGAGGTGTCTATCACTGTGAGGGTGTGAGCAGTTTTTTGTTTTAATTCGTAGTGTTTACAATTTAAGACGTTACAAATTGTAATAGTTGTGATTATGTTAAAGAAAACTCATCACAACCAAAGGTGACCTCACTACAACCAGAGGTGACCTCACTACAACCAAAGGTGACCTCACTACAACCAAAGGTGACCTCACTACAACCAGAGGTGACCTCACCACAACCAGAGGTGACCTCACCACAACCAGAGGTGACCTCACCACAACCAGAGGTGACCTCACCACAACCAGAGGTGACCTCACCACAACCAGAGGTGACCTCACTACAACCAGAGGTGACCTCACCAAACTCAGCCAGATCGTTGACAGGATTTACAGCACTAGAATTAATATCCTTTTACTTTTATTTCACACTAATATATATCCCGTTTTGTGTTAACTTCACATTAGAATTGTATTAAAACCAGTGATTCGTCACAGAGTTTCCGGGTTTAATGCAATACTCGAATGGGCTGATCAACGGATTATGTTAGTAATTCGATAGTAATAGGGATACAATATCCACATATTTCCCTTCACATTTAAAATTAGATTATAATCGAAAAAATATTTATTTTGGGTAAGGTAGTATATTATTATATATATATATATATATATATATATATATATATATATATATATATATATATATATATATATATATATATATATATATATATATATATATATATATATATATGTCGTACCTAACAGCCAGAACGCACTTCTCAGCCTACTATTCAAGGCCCGATTTGCCTAATAAGCCAAGTTTTCATGAATTAATGTTTTTTTCGTCTACCTAACCTACCTAACCTAACCTAACCTAGCTTTTTTTGGCTACCTAACCTAACCTTACCTATAAATATAGGTTAGGTTAGGTTAGGTAGGGTTGGTTAGGTTCGGTCATATATCTACGTTAATTTTAACTTCAATAAAAAAAAAATGACCTCATACATAGAGAAAAGGTTGCTTTATCATTTCATAAGAAAAAAATTATTGTAAATATATTAATTCAGAAAAACTTGGCTTATTAGGCAAATCGGGCCTTGAATAGTAGGCTGAGAAGTGAGTTCTGGCTACTAGGTACGACATATATATATATATATATATATATATATATATATATATATATATATATATATATATATATATATATATATATACCCGGTAGAAGAGGTCCCCGGTGGTGCTCGGCTCTGTCTCTTTCCCCTTTTTTGCCTTACACCCTAATCCACTCTCCAACTCCTGTTTCTTCCCCCTCTTCCCTTATCATCCCCTTGTCCCTCTCCCTCCTCACTTTACCCCTGTTCTTCCCTCTCCCCTCAAACTACAAGGGTAAATTTTTGCTATCAACACATTTAGACACATCTGCATTTGTGCAGCTACCCTAGGCTATATGAACTGGAGTACAGAGTGTGTCAAAAACTTGCTACGTGATGTTAAAAAGGCCCATCACACAGGATGGTTAGTCATAGAGGGTCTGTGATCAGTAGTCTGCACCGGTAGACTCTGGGTGCATTTTGAGGATATTATCATCAACACGAGAGAGAATAGAGTAATTGCAAAGCTCCAGGTACCTCATGCTATTGGGTCTGAAGGGTCTAACAACTGAGCATTCGGTGTTGTAGTGGACGAAATCATGACCCAGTTCCTCTTTTGTTTTTATTAAGACATTAGGTTCATCTGCATTTGTGCAGCTACCCTAGACTATATGAAGGAGTCAAAAAGTCAGAAGTCATTGTCAAAAAGCTAGCTACGTGATGCTAAAATGATGCCCATCACACAGGATGATTAATCATACAGAGGCATATGATAAGTAGTCTGCACTGACAGACTCTGGGGTTCGTTATGAGAATATCATGAACACAAGAGTGAATAAGGCAGCAGTGATACTAAAAGTCCCCATCCCGCAGGATGGTTAGTCATACAGGGCCAAATGTTTAGTAGCCTGCACTGGCAAATTTTGGGTACACTGTGAGGATATCTTCAAGAATACGAGAATGAATAAAGTAATTGCAAAGCTCCAGGTACCTCATTCCTATGGGTCTGAAAGGTCTAATAACTGGGCATTCGGTGATGTAGTGTGGGAGATCGTGCCGCAGTTCCTGCTCACAGAGTTTACAACTGGAGTGCTCAGGATTGGGAGACCCGTCACCTGCAGCCACCTGCCACAGATATTTATATTATTTTTTTTTTTTTTTTTATTAAGTTATGAGGTACATCTGCATTAGTGCAGCTACCCTAGACTATATGAAGTGGAGTACAGTGTGTCAAAAAAAGCTAACTAGGTGATGCTATAAAATCCCCATCACACAGGATGGTTAGTCATACAGAGACATGTGATAGGCGGTCTGCACTGGCAGACTCCGGATGCATTTTGAGGATATCAACAACACAAGATTGAATAAGGTAGCAGTGGTAATACAAGTCCCCATCTCGCAGGATGGTTAGTCATACAGGGCCATGTGTTTAATAGCCTGCACTGGCAAATTTTGGGTATACTGTGAGGATATCTTCAAGAATACGAGAGTGAATAAAGTAATTGCAAAGCTCCAGGTACCTCATGCCAACTGGTCTGAAAGGTCTAATAACTGGGCATTCAGTGATGTAGTGCGGGAGATCATGCCGTAGTTCCTGCTCACAGAGTTTGCAACTGGAGTGCTCAGGATTGGGAGACCCGTCACCTGCAGCCACCTGCCACAGGTAACGGTAACCCAACCTGATCCTTGCAACCACTGTGTCGCACAGTCTAGTGGACGTTTTGTGCTGTCCATAGATGTAGGTTTCAGATCTGAACAAATCATAGCTTTTTATACTAGTACTTTCAGGTCGTTGGGAGTCAGTAAGTTCTTTCCTATCAGATCTGAATGTTTGGACCAATACAGTTTTGACAGCAGAGATGGGGATACCTAGATCTAATTCAACTTCAAACTTGTTACACGCTAATTTGGCTGCAATGTCTGTCTCATTATGATGGGTTATATTTATGTGTGAAGGTATCCATACAAAGGAGATTCGAGACCCTTTACTCTGTGCATCAATTAGGTCATTTATAATTGGGAGTATTAGGTTCTTGCTGTCGATCTTCCAAGAGAAGTTTTCGATTGCTTGAAGAGCAGACTTTGAATCGCAGAATATTATTCCTCCTCCAATATTTTTTAATGTGCTGGTTGCTAAATGTAATGCTGCTAGTTCTGCTTGTGTGGAGGTCAGCCAGTTGTTTAGCCTGACACTGACAGACTTTGTGCAGATATTATTTCTATAAAACCTACATGCCGCTGCAGTCCGTCCAGTAGAAGACTGGACTGAGCCGTCGGTGTAGACACAGTGCTCGTGAGATCTTAGACTCTCGATGGAGGAGGCAATTGTTTCAAGAGTGACAGCTTTGAGTAGAGCAAGATTCTCATTATCTTTCTTGGTGACAGGTGTGTATGATACTTGAATGATGGGGTACAGATAAAGAGGAATATCAGAGACTGGTAGATTGCACTTAAAAGGAATGTTAAGTTTAATGAGATTGTAAGCATTGTTTCTCAGCCAATTATCATAAAAGGAGTGAGTTGGTATGTCGGCACCAGTCAAAAGGGTGTTAACAGCACTAAATAATTTGTCTCTGAGCAATGCAGGAGATGTAGGATCTCTCATGACTTTAAGACAGAAGGTAGTGTTAACTTGCATTATTCTCTCTAGTATGGTTGGAAACTTCAGTTCTTCCCTCATGTTGATGATTCTTGTGCATCTTGGGGCACCAAGAATTATCCTCATGGCCTCGTTCTGTATTACTTCAAGTTTGTCCAACACAGAGGAGGGGAAATTAATTAAGTGCAGAACATTATAATCAACGAGAGATCTAACAAACATCATATAGAATAGTCTAGCATATTTAATATTGATATATTATGCACTGTGATTAAACAAAATGTCTACGGATAACGCGCCTCTGATTTCATTTCTGACATTTCATTTCGTTCCAATCATGCATTCACCCTAAGCGTCTGCCCCTCCATCCTTGCACAAACATTCTCTCATTTATGGCTAGTGTATATAAACTAGTTTATATTGCTAGTTTCTATAGACTAGCGGCGGAACCCTGCTATGCTCTCCTCCCTCTCTCTCTCTTCCTCCTCTTCGTCTCTCTCTCTCTCTCCCTCCCTCCTCTCTTCTCCCTCTCCCTATCCCAGTCTCTTCGCGACTTCCTGTCCTCCCCATCTCACCCCTCCCTTCCCCTCTTTCCTTCTATCTCTACCGTCTCTCTCACTCTCCCCTCCCCCCGTCACCATAACCACTTTCCTCTCCCACTCCCCCCCCCTCAACATCCCTCTCACACACCTCTCGCCCCCTCTCCTCACCTCTCGTTCCCTCTTCCCTTCATCTCCACCTGTCTCCCCCCTTTCTCCTTCCCTCTAACATCCCCCTCCTTCTCTCCCCTCATTTCATTCTTTCTCCAGCTATCTCTATTTAATTTCTGTTTGTATTCTTCACTATGTAAGATCGATAGAGTTAAACTAAACGGAGGAGCCAGAGAGTAAGGCTCCCACAAGAACATTCTTGAGGAAAATAAAAAATCCTCGTGAAATTTAAGATCGTAATTAAAAACATAACTAACAGTTTTACTTGTTAAATTTCGAAGGCATTTTAGAGGTATTAAATGATAAATAGATAGAGATTAATATTTCCCTTTAAGGAACGAAACTTGGCCCAAAAAAAACTTGAAATTTGTTCCTAAAAGTTGGTTAAAAAAAAAAAAGTACCTTAATTCTTGGAATGAAAATTTTTCCAAGGAAACTTTGACCAGAAAGGTAAACAATTTTTTTTTTCAGACCTGAAGGTGTTGATGACAGCGGTTAATAATGACTCGGTATCATGATTGTGAGTCGCTACTATGAGAGCGATTCATTATCATGTAATGATAATGAGGGGGGGGGGGACTTCCTACTATGATAGTGACTAACTAACAACAACGACAAACAACATTTACAACGAAAGAAACAACGACAGCCAACAACGAAAGAAACAACGACAGCCAACAACGAAAGAAACAACGACAGCCAACAACGAAAGGAACAACGACAGCCAACAACGAAAGGTTACGCTGTCAACTGCGAATAAAAAGAAAGATAAACAATAATAACAACAATATCCTTCACTTTGTTTAATACAAATTTAAAAAAAAAAAAAAAAAAAAAAAAAGTAAGCGCATGGGAAATCTGAACCCGTTTTCGCCTCTCATGTAAAAAAATAAAAAATATAGAGTATAGAGTATAGAAAATAAAAGAGAGTATAGGATCTACAAATTAACAGAAGTATATGCCTCTTTAAATCATTGTAACTGTTTAAATGCCCCTTAAGCTAATCAAACCAAATCCAATCTATTATAACCTGGCCTAATCTTGTTCAACTTGACCTATCCTAACTTAACGAAAATAAGACAATATATATATATATATATATATATATATATATATATATATATATATATATATATATATATATATATAACAAAATACTAACTACGAGGGATGAGGAAACTAACTTTACCACTATAACAGCTTTCCTTGACATGTAGTTAATGACTCTTAACAGTAGATGTCGCTCTGCTTATAATCTACCATGGTCCCTCCTCTCCCTCTCATGGCAGCCATGCAAACCAGCTGTGGGAGAGCCAGGTGTGTGGCCAATCCAAGCCTGTTACTTCACACACACACACACACACACACACACACACACACACACACACACACACACACACACACACACACACACACACACTCGCTACACGTTATCGTCCGTCAGACATGGGAGAAACAAGGCACATTCGCTCCATATCCCCCACACTTCATTCCTGGAATTCTGTGAGTAAAATTCTACATAATTGAGGAAACTCTCTGTGCCTGTATATATTGGTATATATTGTATTTATAAAACCCACTAATTTTATTTTCTTGTAAATGAACTAGTTTACCTGGTTTACAAATATATCGGTTCTCGGGTGTTTTCTATCCCATTTGATGGTCGCTGATAAATCCTAGGTTTATCTAGGAGCTGACACTACTAGAAGGGGCGTGGGGGCTCAAGACTTGACGTCAGCATCTAGCAGGAACAAGATGTCAAATGATTGCTGGCAAAACATGCATACGTTATCAACAATGGTTGTATAGTGTTGTCCTTATACAGACCCACACACAACCTGTTGTAATATTCCTCACGTATGTGAAGGCTCAGTCCGTATAATTGTTTGTTTGATTATATATATATATATATATATATATATATATATATATATATATATATATATATATATATATATATATATATATATATATATATATATATATATATATATAATATATATATATATATATAATATATTATTAAATATGACCGAAAAAGTAAGATTAATAATTCTAACACGAATTTTCTCAATCTTTCGTACATTACGCTTCACTGTTGGAGGTAAATCAAAAATCACTTCTCCAAAATTCATTTTTATTTCTAGTCTGACGCGACACGGGCGCGTTTCGTAAAACTTATTACATTTTCAAAGACTTCACAAATACACAACTGATTAGAACGTATCTCTGATTTTATATCTACATTTGAGTGAGGTGGGAAGGGTGATGTGGCATTAACACAAGACAGAACAGGAGGGGATATTAATAGGGTATTAAAAGTATCAACACAAGACAGAACAGAAACAATGGGTATTGAATAGAAGTGTTTGTAGAAAGCCTATTGGTCCATATTTCTTGATGCTTCTATATTTAAGCGGAGTCTTGAGGTGGGTAGAATATAGTTGTGCAATAATTGGCTGTTGATTGCTGGTGTTGACTTCTTGATGTGTAGTGCCTCGCAAACGTCAAGCCGCCTGCTATCGCTGTATCTATCGATGATTTCTGTGTTGTTTACTAGGATTTCTCTGGCGATGGTTTGGTTATGGGAAGAGATTATATGTTCCTTAATGGAGCCCTGTTGCTTATGCATCGTTAAACGCCTAGAAAGAGATGTTGTTGTCTTGCCTATATACTGGGTTTTTTGGAGCTTACAGTCCCCAAGTGGGCATTTGAAGGCATAGACGACATTAGTCTCTTTTAAAGCGTTCTGTTTTGTGTCTGGAGAGTTTCTCATGAGTAGGCTGGCCGTTTTTCTGGTTTTATAGTAAATCGTCAGTTGTATCCTCTGATTTTTGTCTGTAGGGATAACGTTTCTATTAACAATATCTTTCAGGACCCTTTCCTCCGTTTTATGAGCTGTGGAAAAGAAGTTCCTGTAAAATAGTCTAATAGGGGGTATAGGTGTTATATTATATATATATATAATATATATATATAATATATATATATATATATATATATATATATATATATATATATATATATATATATATATATATATATATATATATATATATATATGTATATATATGTGTGTGTGTGTGTGTGTGTGTGTGTGTGTGTGTGTGTGTGTGTGTGTGTGTGTGTGTGTGTGTGTGTGTGTGTGTGTGTGTGTGTGTGTGTGTGTGTGTGTGTGTGTGTGTTAGAAACTATTTTCTTTTCTACACTGATTATTATGTAAATTCCACATGATAATTTATACATTAGATAGATCAGTGTATACGTGGAGGGATTCTTATTCTCCTCTCGCCCCCACCCCACTAAATTTTAAAAGGGATTCACGCACACTCTCGTCCCAATCCCACCTGGATTCACAAGGGGGAACGCCCCCTCCCACAAATCTCCCAAGGGACACAACCCTCCCTTAACTTGACCCCCTCCACCCCCATTAGTGGGACAAATTGGTAAATGTGGCGGACCTCTGATCACTCCACTACTCCTCATCTTCTGACGTTTTCAAATCCACTTGGATTGACTCAGCGGAAAAAGTTGCCGTGTTGTTCCGTTATTTGGTCAGCAAGACGGCGCTAGTTTACAACTTGCAGTCAGCTCCGTGTTATCCTGAACTTAACTTCCCTAAAGTACTTAAAATTCGCTTCCTTCGGTAATGACGATTTTATCTCTTTCACCCTCAAGATATTTGACTGCTGACATCAAGAAACAGCCTTTTGTATTTAAATGAATTAACAATATCCATGATGTTGTTGTTGTTTCAGATTTAGCTACTCAAAACGAAGTGTCCATGTAGCACGGGCTATGGTGAGCCCGTAATAAATACTAATAATATGCATAATTACTATTAACATTATGAGTAATTTAGTATTGTTCCAATTATGCGTTTTCTAGCTAGCTAGTAGAATTGTTGTGGTACTAAGACTTTCGTTGATAAGACTTAGCGCACACACCTTAGACGGCTAGTTGGCTAAGGCGTGTGTGCCTGGGAATACCCAGCACACACACGTTCGAATCCTCATCACGACTCCTACGAATTTTCTCATTGATACACATGGCGTTACTGTGATTGCTCTCTGTCTAAACCTCTCATTATGTTCATTCGTCTCCACAGTTCTCTCAAGTCACATTCAGCATATGCGCATTGGTTGCCTGCAAAGGTGAAGTTACTTTCCCGCCAAACACACACAAAAACTACAACGTTGGTACAACGTTCGAACAAGTTTTAACACGTAATCAGTTATAACAACCAATATAGCAAGTTGTAACAACGTTCTAATACGTCATAAACACGTTATGCCAAGATGTAACAACTTTATTACAAGTTGTAACAAGCGGAAAATAGACACAGTTACGGTTTATGTTTCCAGGGAGCTGACGTGACTGCTCTCTAGCGTCACTGTTTCCTCACGTCACCGTTATGAGCCTACAGTACCACGTATATTGGGTGACTAACAGATTCAACAACAACCAAGAGATTCAATATTCTTTCAGCCTTCAGTTTCCAAAGGAATTTGTTAACTTATTGTTTGTTAAACACTCGTTTACCACCGTTACCTTATCAATAATTTACCAGTTATTTTTAATAAGTTTGGATAGAGGTACGTTGAGTGCATTTTTGCAGGAAATAAATTTGTTTTATTGAGCATGTTTCATTGAATATGACTGCATATTCTGTATTGATTATTATCTTGTTTAGGGATTCTATCCATATATAAATTATATATATATATATATATATATATATATATATATATATATATATATATATATATATATATATATATATATATATGTCGTACCTAGTAGCCAGAACGCACTTCTCAGCCTACTATGCAAGGCCCGATTTGCCTAATAAGCCAAGTTTTCATGAATTAATTGTTTTTCGACTACCTACCCTACCTAACCTAACCTAACGTTTTCGGCTACCTAACCTAACCTAACCTATAAAGATAGGTTAGGTTAGGTTAGGTAGGGTTGGTTAGGTTCGGTCATATATCTACCTTAATTTTAACTCCAACAAAAACAAATTGACCTCATACATAATGAAATGGGTAGCTTTATCATTTCATAAGAAAAAAATTAGAGAAAATATATTAATTCAGGAAAACTTGGCTTATTAGGCAAATCGGGCCTTGCATAGTAGGCTGAGAAGTGCGTTCTGGCTACTAGGTACGACATATATATATATATATATATATATATATATATATATATATATATATATATATATATATATATATATATATATATATATATATATATATATATATATATATATATATTGTATTATATATATATATATATATATGTATATATATGTATATATATATATATATATATATATATATATATATATATATATATATATATATATATATATATATATATATATATATATATCACAAGGTTTCAATTTCCTTCAAGTTCGCAAGAGAGGTACTTCTTTGAATGCTTAATTTGAAACATTTGTACATAATTTGTATGTCTTTGAATATATATCACCTAAAAAGACAGAAACTTCCATTCAGTAGCACACAAGACGGAAGGGGACAAAAAAGGTCTTGAAAAACATAATAGACACGATCGTGACTCACAAGAATGAACAAGAAATACAGCTCTACATTTATTACTAACGGGCCAGCCAGAACTTTCCCGATATCATGCTTCGATATCATGCCTGTCAGTCATGCGTATATCTTCAGATCATAGCCACCATTCTCGAGGTCTTTAATTACAAGAGATCCCCTGACACTCTGTTGACGCAAAGGCGGACCGTTGATTACATCACCTTGTATACGCACTATCGACGCAATATTGTGCCCCCCTGATAACATCAGCCATAAGGTGCACTCCTGACGCAATGCTGTCTCCAAGATAACATTAGCCGTAAGGTGCACTCCTGACGCAATGCTGTTTCCAAGATAACATTAGCCGTAAGGTGCACTCCTGACGCAATGCTGTCTTCATGATAACATCAGCCGTAAGATGCACTCCTGACGCAATGCTCTCCCCAAGATATCATCAGCCGTAAGGTGCACTCCTGACGCAATGCTCTCCCCAAGATAACATCAGCCGTAAGGTGCACTCCTGACGCAATGCTGTCTCCAAGATAACATCAGCCGTAAGGTGCACTCCTGACGCAATGCTCTCCCCAAGATAACATCAGCCGTAAGGTGCACTCCTGACGCAATGCTGTCTCCAAGATAACATGAGCCGAAGACGCAGTCTCGATGTCTGCATCAGCGCACGGGTGTGTGCTGGGTTCAGTACCGGTTGGCAGTGGATAAAAAAATTTATCCACCTCTTGGGGATCATTTAACTACACTGGTTTGATTAAACCAGCGAGTGCTGTAAGTGGAACTGGTTAACGTGTGTATGTGTGCCCATCCAAGTGTGCTTGCGAGGGTTGACTGAGCTTCAGCTCTGGGGTCCGGCTTTTCACTCTTCTTCCATTTGATACAAAAGG
Organism: Procambarus clarkii; assembly: GCF_020424385.1. Classification (NCBI taxonomy): domain Eukaryota; kingdom Metazoa; phylum Arthropoda; class Malacostraca; order Decapoda; family Cambaridae; genus Procambarus; species Procambarus clarkii. The sequence goes on along the minus strand of NW_025552842.1, from coordinate 1,552 downwards.
TTCCCAAGTCTATTGGACTCGGTCATGGCCATTTTAAGCTGTGTATTGACTCAACCTCAACCGCTTCTATTCTTAGGTAATTCCACTTGTACACTGCTACACGAAAAATAATTACGTACATTTTCGTGACTCATTTAGGCCATTTAGACGACTCTCGGTTAGTGTTCGAGGCACACTTAAAAGTCTGTTAATGTATGGTCTATTTTTTTCAATGTGAAGTTTGAATACGTCTTCCCTGTTTAAGTTTAATTGCACAGTTTTTTCCCTCGTAACACATAGCTCCCAGTTATGCTCTGAAGACGATTAGGACTTCACGCTGATGCCCCGTGTGTATGTAGGTGTTTGTATGTGTATGTGTATTTAATTCAACCTCCCTCTTGTGTGTGTGTGTGTGTGTGTGTGTATGTGTGTGTGTGTGTGTGTGTGTGTGTGTGTGTGTGTATTCACTATTTTTTTCTGCGAAATCGAGCTATTAGCTCTTGGACCCCGCTTTTCTAACCACTCTATTTTTCTTCTATTATATCTACTACATATCTATCTCACACACACACACACACACACACATTCCCAGATAATAGCCCATAGTAGCAGTCTAACTCCCAGGTACCTATCTACTGCTAGGTGAACAAACACATCAGGATGAAAGAAACTCTACCCGTTTGTTTCCACCTCAGCTGGGAATCGAACCCAGGCCATTAGGACTACGAGCTCCTTGCGATATCCACTCAGCCAAGAGGCCCCAACTGACTGCTGTGTGCGTTTGTTAAAAGTATGGGTAAATTTTGTTTATAATTATGATGTATGCTTAAGGAGAACAATGAAGAGGAAGATAGAGGGTAGACTTAGCTTACCTAAGAAGATGGGTTATCTTCTTGAGTTATCTTGAGTATCTGGGTGGAAAAGAACCTGGAGGGACTGGAAGCGTATGAGGCGAGAGAGAGAGGAGCATATAGTACCCTTCTTGGAGGCCTGGTCGAGGACCGGGCCGCGGGGACACTAAAGCCCCGAAATCATCTCAAGATCTCAAGATAACCCTCACAGTCCTCATAGGTGCATGAGGACTGTCTGGATACCCGACTCACACCCACGCTCTCACTCACATATTCGTTCATCCGTGAACCCTGTATCTCATTTTGCGATTTCTGATAGGTGTGTGGTAGACTAGGTAGACTACACACAAGGTTGACTACAGGGCCCTTCTTCACTACCATCTTCACTGTACATAATCCTCGCAATTCACAATCCTCACCGTGGAGAAGATTGTGTTTATGGTTAGTGAAGATCCTAATTAGGGTCAGTGGTTAGAATCCAATTAGAAGCATGGTTAGGATCTTTATTAATAATGTTTGATTTGCTCCTTGAGACACCTGGGTATCTGGGTTCCCCCAGAACTAGAAAGTTGAGTATTTTAACGGTCAACTTAAAATACTCAACATTCATTAAGCCAAATTACCGTAAAAAAATAAAAAATTGTGTAAAATTTTCAAATGCAGTGACAGATACATCAAATTCAGCACGTATGATAGTAATTTTATATATATATATATATATT
>NW_025552841.1:2500-19333 GCF_020424385.1 Procambarus clarkii | reverse complement strand
ACTCACCAAGGAGGCGATTTGAGAAGGGACAGAAGAAAGTGAGCCTCAAAGCGATGTACACTAACATAGATGGATTTACAAATAAAACAAATGAGCTTGGAGAATGGGTACTAGAGGAAAACCCAGACATAATAGCCCTCACAGAAACAAAGCTCACGAAAACGATAACAAACGCAATGTTCCCACAGGACTATTATGTTATGAGGAAAGAGAGGTAAGGAAGAGGTGGGGGTGGTGTAGCTCTGCTGGTAAGAAAAGGCTGGGATTTTGAGGAGATGGATATTCAGGGATGTGAAGGTTTCAGTGACTACATAGCAAGTATCGTAACAAATGGAGGGGAAAAAATTATAGTCGTAGTCATATATAATCCACCACCAAATGACAGAAGACCTAGACAGGAATATGAGAGAAACAACATGGCCACCATTAACATAATAGAAAGAGCAGCTTCTGTTGCTAGCAGGAATGGATCTGGACTACTAATTATGGGAGACTTCAACCATGGGAAGATAGATTGGAAGAACAGAGACCCGCATGGAGGACCAGAAACATGGAGAGCTAAGCTGCTGGACGTGGCAACAAGAAACTTTCTAAGCCAGCACATCAAAGAACCAACAAGAATGAGAGGAGAAGATGAACCAGCAAAGCTTGATTTGATATTTACCCTAAATGAGTGGGATATAAGGGAAGTTAAGATGAAAGCGCCCTTGGGAATGAGTGACCACAGTGTATTGAACTTTGAGTACCTGGTAGAGCTAGGACTTATCTCCCCCAAAAAAGAACTAGGAGTCAAAAGGCTGGCATACCGAAAGGGGAATTATGAACAGATGAGAAGTTTCCTAAGTGAAATACCTCGGGACACAGACCTCAGAGATAAGTCTGTACAGGGTATGATGGACTATGTTACTCAAAAGTGTCAGGAGGCAGTAAACAGGTTCATCCCGGCCCAAAGGGAAAAATCCGAGAAGCAACAGAAGAATCCATGGTATAATAGGGCATGTATGGAAGCGGAGAAACTGAATAAAAGGGCGTGGAGGAACTTCCGGAATAACAGAACACCTGAAAGCAGAGAGAGATACCAGAGAACTAGGAATGAGTACGTCAGGGTGAGAAGAGAAGCAGAGAAAAGTTTTGAAAATGATATAGCAAACAAAGCCAAGACCGAACCAAACCTACTCCACAGTCACATCAGAATGAAAACAACAGTGAAAGAACAGGAATTGAAACTTCGAACAGGCGAGGACAGGTATACAGAGAAGGACAGAGAGGTGTGTGAGGAACTCAACAAGAGGTTCCAGGAGGTCTTCACAATAGAACAAGGTGAGCTCACTGTGCTAGGAGAAAGGGAGGTAAACCAGGTGGCCTTGGAAGAGTTCGAAATTACGAGAGAGGAGGTCACGAGACACCTGCTGGATCTGGATGTTAGAAAGGCTGTTGGTCCAGATGGGATCTCACCATGGATACTGAAAGAGTGTGTGCAGAGGCACTTTGCTTGCCACTCTCCATAGTGTATAGTAAGTCACTGGAGACCGGAGACCTACCAGAAATATGGAAGACGGCGAATGTGGTCCCAATATACAAAAAGGGCGACAGGCAAGAGGCACTGAACTACAGGCCAGTGTCCTTGACTTGTATACCATGCAAGGTGATGGAGAAGATCGTTAGAAAAAACCTGGTAACACATCTGGAGAGAAGGGACTTCGTGACAAATCGCCAACATAGGTTCAGGGAGAGTAAATCTTGCCTTACAGGCTTGATAGAATTCTGCGATCAGGTGACAAAGATTAAGCAAGAAAGAGAGGGCTGGGCGGACTGCATTTTCTTGTATTGTCGGAAAGCCTTTGACACAGTACCGCATAATAGGCTGGTACATTAGCTGGAGAGACAGGCAGGTGTAGCTGGTAAGGTGCTCCAGTGGATAAGGGAGTATCTAAGCAATAGGAAGCAGAGAGTTACGGTGAGGGGTGAGACCTCCGATTGGCGTGAAGTCATCTGTGGAGTCCCACAGGGCTCTGTACTCAGTCCTATCTTGTTTCTGATATATGTAAATGATCTCCCAGAGGGTATCGATTCATTTCTCTCAATGTTTGCGCACGATGCTAAAATTATGAGAAGGATTAAAACAGAAGAGGACTGTTTGAGGCTTCAAGAAGACCTAGACAAGCTAAAGGAATGGTCGAACAAATGGTTGTTAGAGTTTAACCCAACCAAATGTAATGTAATGAAGATAGGTGTAGGGAGCAGGAGGCCAGATACAAGGTATCATCTGGGAGAGGAAATTCTTTAGGAGTCAGAGAAGGAAAAAGACTTGGGGGTTGATATCACGCCAGACCTGTCTCCTGCAGCACATATCAAGCGGATAACATCAGCGGCATATGCCAGGCTGGCCAACATACGAACGGCATTCAGAAACTTATGTAAAGAATCATTCAGAACTTTGTATACCACATATGTCAGGCCAATCCTGGAGTATGCAGCCCCAGCATGGAGTCCATATCTAGTCAAGGATAAGACTAAACTGGAAAAGGTTCAAAGGTTTGCCACCAGACTAGTACCCGAGCTGAGAGGTATGAGCTACGAGGAGAGACTACGGGAATTAAACCTCACTTCGCTGGAAGACAGAAGAGTTAGGGGGGACATGATCACCACATTCAAGATTCTGAAGGGGATTGATAGGCTAGATAAAGACAGTCTATTTAACACAAGGGGAACACGCACAAGGGGACACAGGTGGAAACTGAGTGCCCAAATGAGCCACAGAGATATTAGAAAGAACTTTTTTAGTGTCAGAGTGGTTGACAAATGGAATGCATTAGGGGGTGATGTGGTGGAGGCTGACTCCATACACAGTTTCAAGTGTAGATATGACAGAGACCGATAGGCTCAGGAAACTGTACACCTGTTGATTGACGGTTGAGAGGCGGGACCAAAGAGCCAGAGCTCAACCCCCGCAAGCACAATTAGGTGAGTACAATTAGGTGAGTACACACACACACAGCCCCCTTGGGAAAGAGTGATCATAGTGTATTGAGCTTTGAGTACCTGGTTGAGCAAGGAATTATCACCCCCATAAAAGAACTGGGAAACAAAGGGCTGGCGTACCGAAAGGGAAACTATGTGGAGATGAATAAATTCCTATGGCATATACATTGGGACACAGAAATCGGAACCAAGTCCGTACAAGACATGATGGACTATGTCACCCAAAAATGTCAGGAGGCTGTAAGCAGGTTTGTCCCAGCCCAACAGGAAAACACAGAGAAGCAAAGGAAGAATCCGTGGTTTAATAGGGAATGTATGAAAGCAAAGGAGCTGAACAAAAGGGCATGGAGGAACCTCCGTAATAACAGAACACCAGAAAGTAGAGAGAGATACCAGAGAACCAGGAACGAATATGTTAGTGTGAGAAGAGCAGCTGAGAAAAGGTATGAAAATGATATAGCTAATAAAGCCAAGACCGAACCAATGCTACTACACAGTCACATCAGGAGGAAGACAACAGTGAAGGAACAGGTGATGAAACTTTAGGGTGGGCGAGGACAGGTACAAAGAGAATGACAAAGAGGTTTGTGAAGAACTCAACAAAAGGTTCCAGGAGGTCCTTACAATAGAACAGGGAGAAGTCACGGCGCTAGAAGAGGTGGCAGCAAACCAGGTGACCTTGGAAAGGTTTGAAATTACGAGAGATGAGGTCAAGAAGCACCTAATGGAGCTGGATGTGAGAAAACCTGTTGGGCCGGACAGAATCTCACCATGGGTATTGAAAGAGTGTGCAGGAGCACTTTGCTTGCCAGTCTCCATAGTGTATAGTAGGTCACTGGAAACGGGAGACCAACCAGAAATATGGAAGACTGCTAATGTAGTACCAATATACAAAAAAGGTGACAGACAAGAGGCACTGAACTACAGGCCAGTGTCCTTAACTTGTATACCATGCAAGGTGATGGAGAAGATTGTGAGAAAAAACCTAGTAACACATCTGGAGAGAAGAGACTTCATGACAACCCATCAACATGGGTTCAGGGAGGGTAAATCTTGCCTTACAGGCTTGATAGAATTCTATGATCAGGTGGCAAAGATTAAGTAAAAAAGAGAAGGATGGGCGGACTGCATTTTTTGGACTGTCGGAAAGCTTTTGACACAGTACCCCATAAAAGGTTGGTGCATAAGCTGGAGAAACAGGCAGGAGTAACTGGTAGGGTGCTCCAGTGGATAAGGGAGTACCTAAGCAATAGGAAGCAGAGAGTTACAGTGAGGGGTGAGACCTCAGAATGGCGTGAAGTCACCAGTGGAGTCCCACAAGTCTCTGTGCTTGGACCTATCCTGTTTCTGATATACGTAAATGATCTCCCAGAGGGTATAGACACATTCCTCTCAATGTTTGCTGACGACGCCAAAATTATGAGAAGGATTAAGACAGAGGAGGACAGCTTGAGGCTTCAAGAAGACCTGGAGAAGCTGCAGAAATGGTCGAACAAATGGCTGTTAGAGTTTAACCCAAGCAAATGTAATGTAATGAAGATAGGGGTAGGAAGCAGGAGACCAGATACAAGGTATCATTTGGGAGATGAGATACTTAAGGAATCAGAGAGAGAGAAAGACCCGGGGGTTGATATCAAGCCAGACCTGTCCCCTGAAGCTCATATCAAGAGAATAACATCAGCAGCATATGCCAGGTTGGCTAACATAAGAACGGCCTTTAGAAACTTGTGTAAGGAATCTTTCAGAACATTATATACTGTTGGGGTTTCACTACTCTATTCCTACTCTGGGGTGAGCAATAGTTATGCTCAAGGTCACTCACCGTAGCCCTGCGGGTCTTCACTCGATCCTACGGCGCCACTGCACGCCAGGAGAGTCTCCCAGTCAATCTCAACGGCCTCTAATTGAGAAGGAGTGGGAACACGACTCGTTCACTTGACTGTCATGTGCCCTCCCCAACAATCGGGCTCTACGGTTAACCACAAGGTCGCCAACTGGTTTTTTAGGTGGCCAGTAACACCTCAGTGAACTGGTTGAATCAGTGGTAGTCTTGGCAAGGTCACACTCAAAAGATCAGGAGTCAGGCAGGTACTTACTGTTATCACTCTATGCTTTCAGTATAATATAGCCACAAGATCAATGGAGGAGATGATAAAAACACAGAGGTGGTTTTGTATTTTACTTAAAATGTATGAAAGATGTCACAAGGCCAAACAATAATAAATAAATCAACTGATCCTGGCAGCGGCCGGTAGTTCCCACGAATAGTATGCTCTCACTAGGTGGCAACACCTCCCCTCCTCGTCAAGTGTCAAGAACAGCTGATCGCCTGGCCCCCGCGCGAAAGCTTATTGCTTGTTTTCAGATTCACGCGCGCTGTTTCTTTAAATTCTCCAATATTACTAGAAACTCGCACACTCGATATTGGCACAAATAGACCGTATTACTTGGTTGCACTGTACTCGGGCTCAAACAGTCTTTTCTACAATCAATGCTACAATGACTCACTGTAATGGCTTTCACTGCCCTTCATTCAATGACATATTATGAAGTATTAACACTGGAGTTTTCAGTACTTTCTCTCGTGGGCGATAACGCAATAATTTTCTGTACTCACAAATGATTAATCACTGAATGAACATAGACATACATATATTGTATATAAATCAAATATCAATACATGGAAAATAAATAGTTTCTGGGCACGTAGCCTAACCTCCAAATACTGGCATAATATTATATATTATTTATCACTATATGTTCACTTTAAAGTCTCTAGAAAGATATACAAAACACAGTAAATTTATCACTTGTTCTGGGTGCCTGTACACACCAATAATAAACATGAAAATTATGAGTATTCTTGATAGTACTATCCTGCACACTGGTGCTTTATTGTGACATGGGTGAGACTTGCTCACGACATATAAAATCCTCAGGCTAGATAATATAGCCGAATAATATAGCTAACTAAAGGGAAATGGGGAGGGAACTAGAAACACCTACTTCAACCTATCCTCTGATGAGAGTCGAGTTGTAGCTCCTGGTCCTCGTGTCGGGAACACCCCCACACGACACGTCGTCGTGTCCTACCGGAACCTCTCGTCGTCCCACCGTTTAGTGCGTCGTCTCCGTGTTCTCTTCACTGCAGGTCCGTCCTCCTTCTTGTCTCCTTGAAGGGTTGGAGTCGGTCTCCTGGCCATCGTCTTCTCCCAACAACGGCTGCCGCCTACGTCTCAGCTGCAGTCGTCCGGATTCCCAAATAGTCCTCTCCTTCCTCAGCTACCCAGTGGCTCTGTCAGCCACTACGCTGTCACGAACTGGTGAACTGCCACAGACGTCACACACGTCACTGCACGGCTTCACTGCTTCTTCTTGCACAGTACCTGACTGGAGCACTTGTTGCTCAAATAACCGTCGATTCCCTCTCTGGTTCAACACATGAACTAGGGAAGACCTCACAGAGTACTGGCAGACTTCAGGTGACGCGTAAATCCACGGGAGCGGGAAACATCTGTCAAACTGACAGGACCAATCGTCGCACGTCCGACCTCTTTGACGTGTCGTGTTTGACTGCTGGCGCCAGAGCGGTGCGCGGCCTGGACCCCCTTCCTTCATGACGTCACTTTCGCCACGGGAGGTTTTCATTGGCTCCCGGTGCCACATTGCTGTCGGTGACTAATCCGGTGCCACTGACGTCACACGGTTTTGGCGGGAAATCAGGGAGGCAAGCGCCATCTTGGCTCCCTAAAGGGCCTATACCCCAGGCCAAAATATTACTATTTCACAAATTTCTCGGCTCTCCGAGAACACTCCACTCTCTCCCATATATCAAATTGTAGCCTGCAACGTAGAGAACGCTTGGGAAAAGTAGATATGACTCTTACTGCAGGCGTGGGAGAAATATAAGGGGGGGAACACCGTCACATACCCCTCCCCTTAAAATAAGAGTCATGTCTGGTAAGTGTATGCGGGATAGGGCATCCGCTACTACGTTGTCCTTCCCCTTGATGTGCTTGACCTTGATCTTTGTCAGACTCTCAGTGCCGATGAGACGGGTGCCGTCCGCCCTGGACCACTTTCTTTCCTCCTCCGGGAGTTCTCGGTCCCCCTGTACACACAAAACCGTCTTCCGCTGGGATTCTCGGGTACTCGTTCCGTCCTGCCTGGCGGCTCTTCCTTCCCCATTGAAGAAAGGTCTCAGGCGGTCTACGTGACACACCTTTTTCTTTCGGGGTCTGTCCGGCTTCCCAATCTCGTACGACACTGGACCCAACCGTCGCAGCACTCGGTATGGTCTCTCGAACCGCGTCTTGGTCACCCTACCTTTCCCTGGAAGCAAAATCATCACTTGGGATCCGACCTGAAAATCCCTCTGCGCAGCTCTCCTGTCGTACCACTCCGACATCTTACGCTGTGCCTCCTTCAGGTGTCTCCCAGCCAGTTCCTTCGCTAGGGTGAGACGTTCTTTGAACTTCTGGACATATTTATTCACCGTTCCCACGGTCGCTCCTGGTGTCCATCGTTCCCTCATCATAGATAGCATGGCAAATATAACATAGATAAATGGAAAGTAAGCCTTCTCAGGACCCACACGTCCTCCTTCGGCCTTACTAACCAACTCGGGGAACTCTTCCTGCTGCAACTCTCCGAGACGAGTGCGGTCTACCCCTAGAGAACTGGTGAGGGTCACCTGCAACTCACCATTCGGGCTGTCTTCGCCCTCCGCTCGTTCTCCGGGTCCTACGAAGAGGTGATCTGTTCCCAGGCCGTCGGACGTCTCCTCAGCCCCATCAGATCCACAACCTCCTGGTTCTTCGCGTTGTCTCGGTGTCACAGCACAAACTGGGATCGCCACCGGTGCGATTCCCTTCTCGTCCCCACAGGCGTTCAACTCTCCGCCTGTCTCCTTGTATTGTTCTAGGCAGTCTTCGCCCTTCACGAGATGCGGGAGGACATATCCTCCACACGCGTCATTCCCCAAGATGACCTGTGCCTCCATCTTGGGCATTGATGTACAGACTCCCACCACAAGTGTCTGGCAGCCATAGTCGGAATTTAAAGTTACCTGGTGTAGGGGCATCCTCACTGGGCCTCCCACAGTGGTCACACTTGCCACCCCCACACTGGTACTCTTGTAACCCTCGGGGAACAGGGTTCCACTCACCAGGGTAAAATCAGCCCCGGTGTCTCTTAGCATCTTCACGGGGATGGGGTCTGCGTCCCCCATCCTTACGGTTCCTTGACACATGAATGGGTGAACCTTCTTCTCCCCATTCAGCACGGGTTCATCCCGCACTCCCTCGGCCCTCTGGTCCTCGAACATCACTAAAGCAACGTGTCCCCGCTGCTTAAAGCGTCTGCATTCCCGCGCGACGTGTCCGATTCTTCCGCAGTTGTAGCAGTGGACCCTTGGCGGAGACCATCCGCCACCGCTCGCCTTAGCACTGCCTTCAGAGGCCGTCGCTCCCTGTGTCCTTCTCGCCTCACTTGTCGTTTCCTTCGTTGCAGTAACAGTTCCCGAACTTTCAGCTTGGTTCTCCTCTATCGGCTCTACAGCACCTTTTGTTCTTCTGTCGTCCCATCTCGAGCGGTGGGACTTGGGAGAACTCGCTTCTCTCCTCCATTCATCCGTCCTTCTATAATTCCTATCGTTTCCGACGTATGCGGGTGGTCGGTGCTGTCCCTCTCGGCGTGGGCGTAGTACTTCCTCTAACATGTCGGCCCGGTCGGCTGCGGCCCTCAGGTCCTTTATGTCCGCCTCCTTTACCCTCATCCTGATCTCAGGAGAGAGCACGGACATAAACTTTTCCATGGCCATTAGTTCCTTGACCTCTCCGACCGACCTCGCTTCTTCAGAGTCCAGCCACTTAAGGAGCTTTCTTTCTATGTCCCTCGCCGTCTCCGCATACGACTTTCCTGGCAACCGGGTACATTCTCTAAACCTCTTCCGGTAACACTCCGGCGTGAGCTTGAAGGAACGGAGCACAGCTCGTTTTACCGCATCGTAGTTGGTGCATTCTTGGAAGTCGAGCATAGTGAAGGCTTCGCGAGCTTCACCTGTGAGCCTCCCTTGAACTAACTCCGCCCATTCCGCCCTCGGCCACCTCTTCAGAGCAGCAACTCTCTCAAAGTGATCGAAGAAACTTTCGGCTTCACTAGGCACAAAGACCGGCAGGTCTCGTTCCCTCACTCGTCGGTCTTCCTGTGGCGGCGGAGCAGGTGCACCTAGTCCTAGTTCAGCTTGCTTCAGCTCCACCTCCTTGTTGGCATCTATTTCCTGTTGTCTCATCCTAGCTTCTCGCTCCTGTTCTTCCCTGCGTAGCTGTGCTTATCGCTCTTCCTTGCGCTGTTGTGCTTCTCGCTCTTCACGCTTCATCTGTACTTCTGCCTCTCGCTCTTCTTTGCGCTGCTGTGCTTCTCACTCTTCTTTGCGCTGCTGTGCTTCTGCTTCTCGCTCTTCTTTGCGCTGTTGTGCTTCTCGCTCTTCTCTGCGCTGCTGTGCTTCCAGCTGCAGCTTCATTATTTCCAGCTTAATGCTGTGCCTGCTGCCGCTGGATCCCCTGCTGCTTCCACCAATACTCAGGTGTTCACCCACACTGGCAGGTGTTTGGGGCCGTTCCTCCCCCAAAGCTTCGTCTCGAGCCCTGAGCTGAGCCATTATCTCTAGTCTTCTTTCACCAACTCTGGCAGATTTCAGCTTTATTCCAAAATGATCCGCTATTACCTGAAGCTGTGCCTTGGTGCACTCTTCCAGCACCTGTTCATCTCTAGAGTCAATAAACCTTGCTACTTTATCATCCTCCATCTTGTGCTATGAGTGATAACCTGCACCTGATCTCTAACACCACTGCCAAGTATCACCACTGCAACCTTTACTTCGATCGAGATCCTGGCAAGGTCGCCAATGTTGGGGTTTCACTACTCTATTCCTACTCTGGGGTGAGCAATAGTTATGCTCAAGGTCACTCACCGTAGCCCTGCTGGTCCTCACTCGATCCTACGGCGCCACTGCATGCCAGGAGAGTCTCCCAGTCAATCTCAACGGCGTCTAATTGAGAAGGAGTGGGAACACGACTCGTTCACTTGACTGTCATGTGCCCTCCCCAACAATCGGGCTCTACGGTTAACCACAAGGTCGCCAACTGGTGTTTTAGGTGGCCAGTAACACCTCAGTGAACTGGTTGAATCAGTGGTAGCCTTGGCAAGGTCACACTCAAAAGATCAGGAGTCAGGCAGGTACTTACTGTTATCACTCTATGCTTTCAGTATAATATAGCCACAAGATCAATGGAGGAGATGATAAAAACACAGAGGTGATTTTGTATTTTACTTAAAATGTATGAAAGATGTCACAAGGCCAAACAATAATAAATAAATCAACTGATCCTGGCAGCGGCCGGTAGTTCCCACGAATAGTATGCTCTCACTAGGTGGCAACACCTCCCCTCCTCGTCAAGTGTCAAGAACAGCTGATCGCCTGGCCCCCGCGCGAAAGCTTATTGCTTGTTTTCAGATTCACGCGCGCTGTTTCTTTAAATTCTCCAATATTACTAGAAACTCGCACACTCGATATTGGCACAAATAGACCGTATTACTTGGTTGCACTGTACTCGGGCTCAAACAGTCTTTTCTACAATCAATGCTACAATGACTCACTGTAATGGCTTTCACTGCCCTTCATTCAATGACATATTATGAAGTATTAACACTGGAGTTTTCAGTACTTTCTCTCGTGGGCGATAACGCAATAATTTTCTGTACTCACAAATGATTAATCACTGAATGAACATAGACATACATATATTGTATATAAATCAAATATCAATACATGGAAAATAAATAGTTTCTGGGCACGTAGCCTAACCTCCAAATACTGGCATAATATTATATATTATTTATCACTATACGTTCACTTTAAAGTCTCTAGAAAGATATACAAAACACAGTAAATTTATCACTTGTTCTGGGTGCCTGTACACACCAATAATAAACATGAAAATTATAAGTACTCTTGATAGTACTATCCTGCACACTGGTGCTTTATTGTGACATGGGTGAGACTTGCTCACGACATATAAAATCCTCAGGCTAGATAATATAGCCGAATAATATAGCTAACTAAAGGGAAATGGGGAGGGAACTAGAAACACCTACTTCAACCTATCCTCCGATGAGAGTCGAGATGTAGCTCCTGGTCCTCATGTCGGGAACACCCCCACACGACACGTCGTCGTGTCCTACCGGAACCTCTCGTCGTCCCACCGTTTAGCGCGTCGTCTCCGTGCTCTCTTCACTGCAGGTCCGTCCTCCTTCTTGTCTCCTTGAAGGGTTGGAGTCGGTCTCCTGGCCGTCGTCTTCTCCCAACAACGGCTGCCGCCTACGTCTCAGCTGCAGTCGTCCGGATTCCCAAATCGTCCTCTCCTTCCTCAGCTACCCAGTGGCTCTGTCAGCCACTACGCTGTCACGAACTGGTGAACTGCCACAGACGTCACACACGTCACTGCACGGCTTCACTGCTTCTTCTTGCACAGTACCTGACTGGAGCACTTGTTGCTCAAATAACCGTCGATTCCCTCTCTGGTTCAACACATGAACTAGGGAAGACCTCACAGAGTACTGGCAGACTTCAGGTGACGCGTAAATCCACGGGAGCGGGAAACATCTGTCAAACTGACAGGACCAATCGTCGCACGTCCGACCTCTTTGACGTGTCGTGTTTGACTGCTGGCGCCAGAGCGGTGCGCGGCCTGGACCCCCTTCCTTCGTGACGTCACTTTCGCCACGGGAGGTTTTCATTGGCTCCCGGTGCCACATTGCTGTCGGTGACCAATCCGGTGCCACTGACGTCACACGGTTTTGGCGCGAAATCAGGGAGGCAAGCGCCATCTTGGCTCCCTAAAGGGCCTATACCACAGGCCAAAATATTACTATTTCACAAATTTCTCGGCTCTTCGAGAACACTCCACTCTGTCCCATATATCAAATTGTAGCCTGCAACGTAGAGAACGCTTGGGAAAAGTAGACATGACTCTTACTGCAGGCGTGGGAGAAATATAAGGGGGGGAACACCGTCACAATACCACATATGTCAGACCAATCCTGGAGTATGCGGCTCCAGAATGGAGTCAATATCTAGTCAAGCATAAGACTAAACTGGAAAAGGTTCAAAGGTTTGCCACCAGACTAGTACTCGAGCTGAGAGGTATGAGCTATGAGGAAAGACTATGGGAATTAAACCTCACTTCGTTGGAAGACAGAAGAGTTAGGGGGACATGATCACCACATTCAAGATTCTCAAGGGAATCGACAGGGTTGATAAAGACAGGCTATTTAACACAAGGGGCACACGCACTACGGGACACAGGTAGAAACTGAGTGCCCAAATAAGCCACAGAGATATTAGAAAGAACTTTTTTTATTGTCAGAGTGGTTGACAAATGGAATGCATTAGGAAGTAATGTGGTGGAGGCTGACTCCATACACAGTTTCAAGTGTAGATATGATAGAGCACAATAGGCTCAGGAACCTGTACACCTGTTGATTGACGGTTGAGAGGCGGGACCAAAGAGCCACAACTCAACCCCCGCAAGCTCAACTAGGTGAGTACAAATAGGTGACTACACACACACACACACACACACACACACACACACACACACACACACACACACACACACACACACACACACACACACACACACACACACACACACACACACACACACACACACACACACACACACACACACACACACACACACACACACACACACACACACACACACACACACAGATGTTAGGAAGTTTTCGTTTAGCGTGAGAGTAGTTAGAAAATGGAATGCACTTCAGGAACAGGTTGTGGAAGCAAATACTATTCATAATTTTAAAACCAGGTATGATAGGGAAATGGGACAGGTGTACTCACCTAATTGTACTCACCTAATTGTGCTTGCGGGGGTTGAGCTCTGGCTCTTTGGTCCCGCCTCTCAACCGTCAATCAAATGGTGTACAGATTCCTGAGCCTATTGGGCTCTATCATATCTACATTTGAAACTGTGTATGGAGTCAGCCTCCACCACATCACTTCCTAATGCATTCCATTTACTAACTACTCTGACACTGAAAAAGTTCTTTCTAACGTCTCTGTGGCTCATTTGGGTACTCAGCTTCCACCTGTGTCCCCTTGTTCGCGTCCCACCAGTGTTGAATAGTTCATCCTTGTTTACCCGGTCGATTCCCCTGAGGATTTTGTAGGTTGTGATCATGTCCCCCCTTACTCTTCTGTCTTCCAGTGTCGTAAGGTGCATTTCCCGCAGCCTTTCCTCATAACTCATGCCTCTTAGTTCTGGGACTAGTCTAGTAGCATACCTTTGGACTTTTTCCAGCTTCGTCTTGTGCTTGACAAGGTACGGGCTCCATGCTGGGGCCGCATACTCCAGGATTGGTCTTACATATGTGGTGTACAAGATTCTGAATGATTCCTTACACAGGTTCCTGAACGCCGTTCTGATGTTAGCCAGCCTCGCATATGCCGCAGACGTTATTCTCTTTATGTGGGCTTCAGGAGACAGGTTTGGTGTGATATCAACTCCTAGATCTTTCTCTCTGTCTGTTTCATTAAGTACTTCATCTCCTATTCTGTATCCTGTGCCTGGCCTCCTGTTTCCACTGCCTAGTTTCATTACTTTGCATTTACTCGGGTTGAACTTCAACAGCCATTTGTTGGACCATTCACTCAGTCTATCCAGGTCATCTTGTAGCCTCCTACTATCATCCTCTGTTTCAATCCTCCTCATAATTTTTGCATCGTCGGCAAACATTGAGAGGAACGAATCTATACCCTCTGGGAGATCATTTACATATACCAGAAACAGTATAGGTCCAAGGACTGACCCCTGCGGGACTCCACTTGTGACGTCTCGCCAATCTGAGACCTCACCCCTCACACAGACTCGTTGTCTCCTGTTGCTTAGGTACTCCTCTATCCACCGGAGTACCTTCCCTCTCACTCCAGCCTGCATCTCCAACTTTCGCACTAGCCTCTTGTGTGGCACTGTATCAAAGGCTTTCTGACAATCCAAAAATATGCAGTCTGCCCACCCTTCTCTTTCTTGCCTTATTTTTGTTGCCTGGTCGTAGAATTCAAGTAACCCTGTGAGGCAGGACCTGCCATCCCTGAACCCATGTTGATGCTGTGTTACAAAGTTCCTTCGCTCCAGATGCTCCACTAGTTTTTTTCGCACAATCTTCTCCATCAGCTTGCATGGTATGCAGGTTAGGGACACTGGCCTGTAGTTCAGTGCCTCCTGTCTATCCCCTTTCTTGTATATCGGGACTACGTTAGCTGCTTTCCAAATATCTGGCAGTTCCCCTGTTGCCAGTGATTTGTTATACACTATGGAGAGTGGTAGGCACAGTTCTCTTGCTCCTTCCTTTAGAACCCAAGGGGAGATTCCATCTGGGCCTATAGCCTTCGTCACGTCCAACTCTAGTAAACACTTCCTTACTTCCCCACTGGTAATCTCAAACTCTTCCAGTGGTTCCTGGTTAGCTATTCCCTCACTTACCTCTGGAATTTCTCCTTGCTCTAAGGTGAAGACCTCCTGGAATTTCTTATTCAATTCCTCACACACTTCCTTGTCATTTGTAGTGAATCCTTCTGCCCCTATCCTTAATCTCATAACCTGTTCCTTTACTGTTGTTTTTCTCCTAATGTGGCTATGCAACAATTTAGGCTGAGTCTTTGCCTTGCTTGCGATGTCATTTTCGTATTGTCTTTCTGCCTCTCTTCTCATCCTGACATATTCATTCCTGGCATTCTGGTATCTTTCTCTGCTCTCCAGTGTCCTGTTATTCCTATAGTTTCTCCATGCCCTTTTACTTTGCTGCTTAGCTAGCCTACATCTCTGATTAAACCATGGGTTTCTCATCTTCATTTCTCTGTTTTCCTTTTGGACTGGGACAAACTTGTTTGCTGCGTCCTTGCACTTCTGCGTGATGTAATCCATCATATCTTGGGCCGTCTTTCCCCTGAGCTCTGTTTCCCATGCTATATCTGTTAGGAATTTTCTTATCCCCTCATAGTTTCCCTTTCGGTATGCTAACCTTTTGGTTTCGGTATCCCTCCTCGAGTTCAATAACCCTTCTTCAATCAAGTACTCAAACACCAGTACACTGTGGTCGCTCATTCCTACTGGGTCCTCAAAACCGATTTCTCTTATGTCGGAGTCGTTCAGAGTGAAGACTAGGTCGAGTCTCGCTGGTTCGTCATTGCCTCTCATCCTTGTGGGTTCTCCGACATGCTGGGTTAAAAAGTTGCTTGTCACCACCTCCAATAGTTTGGCTCTCCACGTATCCTCGCCTCCATGCGGTTCCTTGTTCTCCCAGTCAATCTTTCCGTGATTGAAGTCGCCCATGATGAGCAGGTGGGATCTATTTCTACAGGCAGCAGAGGCTGCCCTCTCAATTATAGTGTTAACTGCCTTGTTGTTGTTTTCATACTCTTGACTGGGTCTCCTGTCATTTGGTGGAGGGTTGTATATTACTGCTACTACTATTCTTGGTCCTCCCATTGTTATGGTGCCTGCTATGTAGTCTCTGAACTCCTCACAGCCCGGGATGGCCATCTCCTTAAAACTCCATTCCCTTCTCATGAGTAGGGCCACTCCGCCTCCTCCCCTACCTTCCCTCTCTTTCCTTATTACTGTATACTCCTGGGGAAACACGGCATTCGTTATGATTCCAGAGAGTTTTGTTTCAGTGAGTCCGATTACATCTGGGTTAACTTCTTGTGCTCTTTCCCTTAGTTCACTTGTCTTGCTTGTGATCCCATCTATGTTCGAGTACATCACCCTGAAACTGACTCTCTTCTGCTTCTTTTCTGGGGGGGACCTTTGGGATCTGGGGTGAGTGGGAGCTGGGGGGACCTGGCACGGGGGGATTGGTGGAGGAGGGAGGGCTTGGGGTGGTGGGGGAGAGGGGGAGGGTACAGGGGGTGGATAAGAGGGGGAGGGTACAGGGGGTGGATAAGAGGGGGAGGGTACAGGGGGTGGATAAGAGGGGGAGGGTACAGGGGGTGGGTAAGAGAGGGAGGGTTGGGGAAGCATGGGGGGAGGAGAGGCTGTGGGGGATAGGGGAGATGGGGGGGCTTGGGGGGAGAGAAAAGGGTGGAGGGCTTGGGGGGCGTGGGGGAAAAGGGAGGGCTGAGGTGGGTGAGGAAGAGGGGAGGGTTTAGGGGAGTGGGGGAGAGGGGAAGACTTAGGTGGGGTGGGGGAGAGGGGGGGCTTAGGGGGGAGGGGGGGAAGGGAGGGCATGGGGGTGGGAGAGACGGGAAGGCATGTGGGAGAAGGGAGGGCATGGGGGATGGGGGAGAAGGGAGGTCCTGGGGAGAGGGGTGAGGGGGAGAAGGGGGGTGAGTGGGGGGAGGGGGGTGGGTGGGGGGAGGGTGCCCTAGGTGGGTACTTAGTGGGGGGCTGACAGGGGATGGGGCAGGTTGGGTGTCTGTTGGGTAGAATGTGGGGGTGGTGCCCCAATCCCTGTGGCTGTTGCACTGTTTGAGGAGGGTTCTCCACTTCCCTCTGGGATTGTAGGGTTCTGGGTTGTGGTACTCTGATTTCCTTCTCTCTCCCTGCGCTCCTTCCTCGCGTCTGCTGTCCGTATTCTCTCTTCCCTTGTCATATCCCTCTGCAGGAATATTTTCTTGAACTTCTCTACACCTTTTAGACAACACTTCCTTGCTAGCAGTTCCTCTTTCGCGATTTCGCTCATGAAAACCACCTTTATCATTCGGTCTCTGTCCTTGTTGTACTTTCCAAGCCTGAAAACCTTTTCAACATTTCGCTCAGCTCC